>CM074437.1:2727500-3002500 GCA_037101425.1 Elopichthys bambusa | reverse complement strand
TGAATAGATAAAATAAAACAACTTCTAGACAGTGCTGCATGGATGTCCTGTCATTCTATCAAAAACAGTGGACTAGAAAGAGCTTGCAGCTTCAGTGTTGTTGTGCAGCTATCAGTAGCAAATTGCTTTAAAAAATGTAGAGCTAGATTTGAAATAATGTCAGATATCAATCCAAATGTTGTCAGTATTTGTTGAGGAAAATTAAAACGAGTGAATGTGACTTTGCAAATGTTGCTGTCTGTGTTGGTGTGCATTGTTGTTTGCTAATTACATTAGATTTCTAATCTTGTGCACTATGTTCACTCCATAGCAAAATGTTACAGTAATGATGTATTATACAGCTGGAACTTCATTCACTTTAAAGCATTAGCAAGCCTCATCTACACTAATTTCCGGTTTAGTGCCTACTTGAACAGTCATCAGCTGTTTTTTAATGCACTTGAGCAAGAAAATGCTCTGATAACCATCTGCACGTAATGTGATTTAGATTTTATATTTACACATTTGTCAGACACTTTTTTTTTTTTTTTTTTTTTTTTTTTTTCAATCCTGGGACCGTATTCACAAAGAATTTTATCTTACTACTAGGAGTCCCCTTGGAGTTTGACAAGGGGCAAATTGTGATTGCTAGACGACTGGGTCAGAGCATCTCCAAAACTGCAGCTCTTGTGGGGTGTTCCCGGTCTACAGTGGTCAGTGTCTATCAAAAGTGCTCCAAGGAAGGAACAGTGGTGAACCGGCGACAGGGTCATGGGCGGCAGCCAAGATCATTGATGCACGTGGGGAGCGAAGGCTGGACCGTGTGGTCCGATCCAACAGACGAGCTACTGTAGCTCAAATTGCTCAAGAAGTTAATGCTGGTTCTGATAGAAAGGTGTCAGAATACACAGTGCATCAGTTTGTTGCGTATGGAGCTGCATAGCTGCAGACCAGTCAGGGTGCCCATGCTGACCCCTGTCCACCACTGAAGGAACCAACAGTGGGTACGTGAGCATCAGAACTGGACCACTGAGCAATGGAAGAAGGTGGCCTGGTCTGATGAATCACGTTTTCTTTTACACTTTTATCACGTGGATGGCCGGGTGCGTGTGCATCGCTTACCTGGGCAACACATGGCACTAGGATGCACTATGGGAAGAAGGCAAGCCGGCGGAGTTGTCTGATGTTCTGCTGGGAAACCTTGGGTCCTGCTATCCATGTGGACGTTACTTTGACACGTACCACCTACCTAAGCATTGTTGCAGACCATGTACACCCTTTCATGAAAGCGGTATTCCCTGGTGGTTGTGGCCTCTTTCAGCAGGATAATGCGCCCTGCCACAAAGCAAAAATGGTTCAGGAATGGTTTGAGGAGCACAACAATGAGTTTGAGGTGTTGACTCGGCCTCCAGATCCCCCAGATCTCAATTCAATTGAGCATCTGTGGGATGTGCTGAACAAACAAGTCCGATCCATGGAGGCTCCACCTCACAACTTACAGGACTTACAAGGATCTGCTGCTAACATCTTGGTGCCAGATACCACAGCACACCTTCAGGGGTCTAGTGGAGTCTATGCCCTTGCTCCTAAATTTCCGCATTTGAGCCAACTTTTATAGCCTTTTTTTGTTGTTGTTGTTTGCAGGCCTCCTAAACTGGTTAAGGTAGGTCTGGGTTTTGCTTCTCCACTGGTCATTCTGGGAGACCAGATTAAGACCAAAAAAAAAACATCTCAGGCTGGCTGAAGATGTCATCACAGGCAAATCACAAATCCTTCTAGGTTTCAGGAAGGCTGCACATGGTTATTCCAAGGTCATCTGGTGTTTTTAGCTCTGGTCATTCACATGAGCAAAATGTTGATGAAATAGATTGTATCGCAAAAGGAAGCAATTAAATAGCTGCTTCGTGTAATTTGCTTTATTCTTAGTAACCGTCTCAGCTGTCTTTGCCTATTAAGGCTTTAATTCAATACAGTGAGCCAATTAGCCAGACCTTCAAAATTAATCCACAACATCTGATGTCTTGAAATGGGGTTATAATTATAAGCAAAACAAACAACACATTTTGCAGCAGAAAATTTGCAAATCTTTTATTTTGTAAGCAAGGGTGAGCTTATGGTTTTAGTGCCTAACAAATTCTGCTGAATAGCGAACCACAATGCTCATTGTACTCTATTTGCTGTCTTAAATCGTGTGCTAATTCTCGGATTCAAAATGATGACCCTCTTGTTATGACCTGGATCTTTAACCGCCCCAGTTTAGAAAAGCTCACCCTGTAAACCACCGAAATACGACCCGGATATTACCATTGCAAAAGTTTGTACAAAAACATAAAATCTGTGTACCCTAAGGCTTTAGTTTACCTCTTCAAGAAATGTAGAATATTAATAAAAATGGTTATTATATGAAAATATATATTTCTTTTTATTACATGACACATTTATTTATTTGTTTATAATGGCAAGACTTGCTTTTTTGGTAGTCTCACCAACTTTTTTTGGGGTAAAGCTTAGAAGCACTAGGAAATTGATGCTGTTTTATGCTGGTCTTTGCAGGAGGGCACCTAACTAGCAATCTGACCTGAAAAAGTCAGCAAGATAGAGGAAGTGCAATGCGCATTAAGTGTTTGGAACTCCCACTAATTCTATGAGAGTGTTTTTTGCAGTGTAGATCTCTTTTGGCTGTCTCTCAATAGAATTACAGCATGTTATCTTCACAGAGAGAGCTACTGGCAGGCTAGCATATGTTTAACGCAAGGCATATGTTTTTTTGTTTTGTTTTTTCTCTTCTTTTTGAAACTGAGTACTAGTTCGTTAGATGTCTACTTAGCATTACACCCCTTTTTAGCACATGCCTTTGGGCCACAGAAAAAAAAAAAAAAAAAAAAAAAAAAATCAAACCAGAACTTATGAGTCAGACATAAGCAAGCAAGATTATTTTATGGAGATTTGGTCTCCATGGAGAACATACTGTGGTATGACTAATCAAATGTAGGAGATGAGAGAATTTATCATGCCGATCGCTAATCAGAGCGATGAAACTATGGCAACTTGTGCGACATGTCGTTTGTTCGTTCTAATGCACTAGGTTTTTGGATCTCCTGTCCATTTACGTCCTGCCCTGAGTGTGTACACCACCTAGAAAGTGTGACCCATTCTCTGACCAGACTGAAGCAGTACCAGATTAGATTGTGTTTCCTCCGTCTGTCTGGCTCCTCTTCCAGGAATAGCTCTGTTAGCATAAAGCACAGCAGGTTTGTACTTCTCCTCCGGTACACTCCCCAAGGATGGCATTAACCTCCAATTTCTTTTGTTCGTTAGCCTACAGCCGCAGTTCAGCTCGTGACAGAGTATTACTGGTGGTTAGTGATGTCTATGGCCATGCCATGGCCTAAGGAGGTGTGTAACACCTAGAGAAGCCATCCATTAGCATTCCCATTCATCTCAGTGGCAGCTGCCCGGATGGCGCAAGATCCCCCCGGAAGTATGCAATTTGAAATCTGCCATGTTTGCTTCAGTCCTGAGAACAAGAGGCAGAATCCTGCTGTAATGGCAGATAGAGTCCGGTGTTGGAAGTAGAAAGGTAAAAAGCAGCTACACTATTAACTTTTCTGCTGTTATCAGTAATGCAGATGGTTCAAAATATTGTATGTTTTCCAGTAACAAGCTACTATTTCAGTAATTAGCAGTGTGACATGATAGAAAATCCTACCTCACTGTTTATATGTTGTATTTCGCACACAGCGGAGGAGTCAAATATGCTCTCCAACACTACATTTCATTTTATGCATTTGGCAGACACTTTTATCCCAAATGACTTTGAATTCAAGCAATATTGATCAATTCATCACAAATTATTAGTATGGATCTTTGTTTTATATGTCAAAATATATTATCATCCTGTGCTCGCTTATATAATCCAATCAAAATTACTGACTGAGACTTAAACTACGACTACTGGCCCTTTAAATAAGGATGAGCCTTTGATATTTCCTGTGGTGCAGGTATGATGTCAGAACCCGGAAGTCTAATTCGCCGCTGATTTTCCAATGGGGTTTATAATGGGGTTTTTCAATTTATAAGTAAAATAAAGCCTGTGGTAAACATAACTTGACAACGATACTTTGACCCTTTGTTCAAAAATATAAACTGCACACACTTGCACCCAAACAAAAATGAACATGACTGCTTCAAAATTTGCGTTTTCACTGTGGGTTACATTGTAGAACAAAACGCCAAAGTATAGTCAAGTTTTGTTTACCATACTTGATTTACCCAGAATTGTGCAGGTCTGTTCTGTTAGCAGCTTCATGTTTTTCATGTAGTGTAACTAACTCCTTTTCTAAAAGGGTAGCTTGGCTGTAGTTTACATCTTTAGCCTACAAAAAGTTAGCATTTGTCTTGTTTTCCAATACAAATATCGGTAACACTTTATTTTAGGGTTTTTTTTTTTTAACTAGTTGTTTATTAGCATGCGTATTACAAGAATATTAGCTGTTTATTAGTACTTATTAAGCATATATTAATGCCTTATTCTGCATGACCATATTCTACATTCTTAATCCTACCCAATACCTAAACCTAACAACTACCTTACTAACTATTAATAAGCAGTAAATTAGGAGTTTATTGAGGGGAAAAGTCATAGTTAATAGTGAATACATGTTCCCTATACTAAAGTGTTACCCAAATATCTAACCTTAAAGGGTTAGTTCACCCAAAAATGAAATTTCTATCATTAATTGCACACCCGTAAGACCTTTGTTCATCTTCGGAACACAAATTAAGATATTTTTGATGAAATCCGAGAGCTTTCTGTCCTCTGATAGACTGCAACGTTATTGCCACTTTCAAGGCCCAGAAAGGTAGTAAAGTGATCATTAAAATAGTCCAATCTTAAAGGCACAATATGTAAGTTTTCGCCACCAGAGGTCACATTTTCAAAACAATAACAAATGCTATGAAGGAGAGTGAAACGATGGGAGATGTCGTTTTCACCATCCAGAGATATATGGAATTCACAAATCATGTTTACGGATGAAGTAATGAATTCGTTTTTGTGTTACCTGTAAGTTTGATCACACTATTTTATGTCATCGTAATGAATTAGCTGCAAGGAATGTGAAATGTAAGGCTATATGAGCCTGTTACTGATGTGACTATTTGTCAAATGATTTGGTGGTTTAATGCTGCGCAGTTTTACGTGTTTAAAACAATCGTACTAAAAGTACATTTGAACGAACCCACAGTATTTGCAACTAATGGCTAAATATTTTTGTGCAACACTTACTGTATAAGTTTGGCGCGAAGCGCTCGGTCTCAAAAACGCCACGCCGATATTGATCCTTGTTTTATTTCTCCATGCAACAGAAGAAGGAGGAGGTGGCGGGAATGTTGCAAACATAATAATAAAATTGTTTATAATAAACAAACCAAAAGTAAAAGTGGCAGCCCCTCATGGACAACTGCTGCACACACATAAACAAAACATAATGTAAAATAGTCCAGGCCTGATCCTCTCTCGCCCTTCTTTTATGCTTCCTTTGCTCCTCCGTGAGAGATACGAGACCGGTGTGGCAAGCAGATGACGCTCATTATCAATCACACCACCGTCCTCGCGCCGTTGTCTCACAGCTGCTTGTGACACTCTGTTTGTCCCAAAGCCTGCTTGCCTTACGTTTTTTGGGATTCTCTGTACTCGCCAATGAATAATCGTGATCCATGATGACTGAATGACACAGCGGCGTGCTAGATGCTGTATAACCATGTCCGCATTTGTCCACGTATTTTGCCATGGTTTCTACAAGCGGAATCTGAGGATAGCGCGGATATTATGTCACTGGCAACAATGACAAGCGACGAGCCATTATTTAAAATGGGAATTGCTCTAGACTTACAAATCCTTGGGAACTTTTGGGATGTTATGAAGCGACGAGAATACTTTTTGTGCACAAAAATGACAATAATTTCTTCTCTCCCTTTGAATTAAGGTTGTTTTTCTGACCCCAGTGGGGGTGAGAATGAGTAACAAAAACACAAATACTGAGTAAGAAAATAATTTTTGCAGTGCGAGGTGAAACCGTAGCGAATCAGGCTACAATAGCTTCTCAAACTGTGTTATACACACACACAAAACCAAAGAAAATGAGATTTAGAAGCTTTGTTTATGAAGAACGCAGCATTTAAAGGTGCTCTTGATCTCATTCAGTATTCTCCTTGAGATTCCTCATGATTTCAGCTTATCTTCACCACAATCTCATTGCTCTCTGACTTGCCATTGCTATGCATGAGTCCCCTTTTCACTGGGGTCCTTAGGGCCACTTTACCAGCAGATAAATGCTGTCCCCATATCAGCAAAGGGCATTGTCAGGACCTCTACGTACCGCAGCCGATGTTGTTAAATTAATGGAGAAGGGGGTGCTTCCTTCACACATGCCAGTGTACTGTATGTTAATTCTGTCATGTCTAGAAGCAAATATTTATCGGTGACCTCATCATTTGTTCAATATTGTCCTGACATTAGGCGTAGAGTTGCTTGACAGCTCAGGATATGCTTTGGCCATAGTGTTGCGCTGATAAGGTAATGTTTAATGCAGAATAGAGAGCCTCAGAGAGATCAGACCTGTCAAGTGTCTTTATCTCTTTTTGTAAGCGTTTTTCGTGCCCACCGTGTATGGAATACCAAAGCAGGATATTAGAATAAACCACATGCAGGCCTACTTGATGGTGTTCCATGACAACGAACACATACAGGGTGTTAAATAAATATGTCTGAGCTGTGGATCGAAAGGGGAATTATTCATTGGATGATGGTGTTTAGCTACAAGAAATAGCTGCTGGTGCGCTTTCTTCTATGGATGCTACTACGTGTGTTGTCTTTGCACGTTATGTATGCATACCAGGATCGTCAGTTGAGGTTTTGCAATTCATTTTATACTTTTTTTTTTTTTTTTTAACATTGCCACATTTAGTTCCTTTTTAAAGGAACACTCACAGAAAATAGGCTCATTTTCCAACTCCTCTAGAGTTAAACATTTGAGTTTTACCGTTTTTGAATCCATTCAGCCGATCTCCGGGTCTGGCGGTACCACTTTTAGCATAACTTAGCATAGTTCATTGAATCTGATTAGACCGTTAGCATGTCGCTTAAAAATGTTTCGATATTTTTCCTATTTAAAACTTGACTTTTCTGTAGTTACATCGTGTACTAAGAAAAGTTGCGATTTTCTAGGCCGATATGGCTAGGAACTATACTCTCATTCCGGCTTAACAATCAAGGAACTATGCTGCCGTTCTATGGGTGCAGCAGGCGCAATGATATTACGCAGCGTCTCTCACAAATGTCTCCATGGTTGCAAGCAGGGGGTCACAGGCGCTGCGTAATATCATTTGCGCCTGCTGCACGCATAGAGACAGAGCGAAATGCGTCACGCCCACCGGGGGGGGGGGGAACAATCCAACAGTCTCCATTGACTTTATATGGCGTGAAGCTGCCTCCTTGTCATTTCTGACTTATAACAAAAAACAGAACAATGTCTAAAAGCTGCTGTGTGACAGAGTGTACAGCAAACAAGCTAAAAAAAAAAAACAGAACCAAAAACCCAGAAGTTTTTATGAGCTGTCGACCCAAAAAACGAGCGTTTAAGGACTAAAAAGTGGATACAGGTGATTGAGATAGACATGTCATGTTACTATGAGAACTACGCCCACTGGAGGGGAATGTAATCAGTGACAGGAAATATAAAACTGACATTTGGATATTTGACTTAACAGTGACAAAATGTTTACTGCACACGTAGGCTTACTGAGGCATACTGAGTGTCAGGATCCCAAAATGTACCCATTCTTCTTGCCGATGCTTCACGTCTTATTGCCTGTATCCACTTTTGTCTCCTTAAAGGCTGGCTTTTACGGTTCGGTAGCTTATAAAAACTTAGTTCTGAGTTTTTTAGCTTGTTTGCTGTACACTCTGTCACACAGCAGCTTTTAGACATTGTTCTGTTTTTTGTTATAAGTCAGAAATGACAAGGAGGCAGCTTCATTCAATACAAAGTCAATGGAGACTGTTGGATTGCCCCCCCCCCCCCCCCCCCGGTGTGGGCGTGGCCTAACTGAGCTCGGTCTCTATGGTACGGCAGCAAAGTTCCTTGATTATTACGCCGGAATGAAAGTATAGTTCCTAGACATATCAGCCTAGAAAATCACATCTTTTCATTTTCCGTCGGTCTTAGTACACAATGTAACTACAGAAGAGTCAAGTTTTAAATAGGAAAAATACCGAAACTCTTTGGTCATTTTTGAGCGAGATGCTAACGGTCTAATCAGATTCAATGAACTGTGCTAAGCTATGCTAAAAGTGGTACCGCCAGACCCGGAGATCGGCTGAATGGATTCGAAAACGGTAAAGCTGAACTGTTTAACTCTAGGGGAGTTGGAAAATGAGTCTATATTTCCTTTAAGGAATAGTGTATTTATTGGTTTTAATTAATCATTATTTACCAGTGTTTCTAACCAGTCATTTCACTTATGGTAAGAAAGGGCCTTTAAACTTGCCAATATTTTTTTTTTTTTTTTTTTTTTTGTTATTAAAAAACAAGCAAGCCCAGCCCAGGTGAGAAAAAGTAACGCAAAAGTAACTCATTACTTTACATAAAAAGTAACGTAATCAGTTACTTTTTAAGGGTGTAACACAATATTGTAATGCATTATTTTTAAAAGTACCTTTTCCCAACACTGGTTGTCAGAATGATTGAGAAAGTTTGGCATGAAGAAACTAAATCTCCAACCTCAGTGAATCACTCATTTTAAACAAACGCTGAACAGAGGAGAGTGTGCTGGCAAAAAGAGAACGAGAGAGAGCTCGTAATAAAGAGAAAATGTTGTAAAAGTGACGTGTAGATGACTGTTTTATTACTCAACAAGTAAGGTATTTTATTGTACAGATAAATTGCCATATGTAGCTTTCTAACAGTGTTCATTGTAAAGCATTATCTTTTGTGAAGGGTCATTTCATTATGGTAGTTGTTGCGCTGTGCTGGAATTTATTTTCAAGGGAGTACCGTGTCATTAATGGGTATAGCAACGTCTTCAGCTAGTCAGCTTGAGATCCTTTCCATGGTTATATCTCTTAAAGGGGACTTATGCAAAATTCACTTTTATAAGGTGTTTGAACACTGATGTGTGTGTAAACAACCAGCCTATAATGGTAAAAATTATTTTTTATAATCCCCATAATTCATAAACAGTCTCTCCAAACGTGCAGTTCCAGATTTCCACTTACTCTTACGTAAGACTCGAAGGAAGCCCCGCCCATGACTGGTGATGATCTGCCCGATTAGCATAGATCCCGCCCTGAGAGAGTAGCAGCAGTCGGCCATTTCTGTTTCCTCGCTGTAGCAACTGGAGATATACAATGACTGCGCCAAAAACATTACAAATGTTCTGTTATTGGATGTACCCATAGATTCCCGGCATTTGAGACCGTCGTTGAATTTCATTTACGAAGGAAATTTACCGAAGAAAGTCGGTAAAGTGTTATATTTTTGCACACATAATTTTACGCCGACGTGAACAGTAGGTAGCACAATGCAAATATAATGTTGGTTCCACAATCTAACAGGTAGCATTATTCGTCAGAACACCGGACTGCTTCACAAACGAGGGACAGTTTAATACTGGATTCACACAAAGATTAACATGACGGCACATGCTAGTGGATGAGTTGAATCAACTCCACAGCAGCTACATAAATTTATCCACTAACCATTCAGAAACAACCAGTTTCATTCTAAAAGTTGTAACTTCTTCCTGAGTCTTTCCATCAGTGTCGACTCCGGTTTGAACAATGTAAGGCTGAACACCGTTACTGACAATCCTCATTTTGGCTGCGTGAGATTCTCCAGCTTTGTTGTTGTTGAGCAACCGAAGCACGAGCTGTTAAAGCTCCTCCCTCTACTGGAAAGGGGGCCGGGAGCAGCAGCTCATTTGCACTTAAAGGGACACACGCAAAAATGGCGTGTTTTTGCTCACACCCAAATAGGGGCAAATTTGACAAGCTATAATAAATGATCTGTGGGGTATTTTGAGCTGAAACTTCACACACACATTCTGGGGACACCAGAGACTTATATTACATCTTGTGAAAAGGGGCATATTATGTCCATTTTGAGCCTAGTAGTGAATTTTTTATGAGCAGTAGGAGAACCATATTCATCAGCACAGTCACGCAGAGCCGAAGCACAACCAAAACAATATTGTTGTTTTTTTTGTTTTTCGCAAAATGTATGCAGTTTTGTTGTTACAGTACATAGTACAGCTTTAAACACTTTTTATATTTCATATTATATATATATAGTTTATTTTAAATAATTCTATTAAATCAATGCACTGCATTTTGGTAACCTTAATATTTAAGTGTATGATTGTGATATATTTGTGTCTGTATGGATGCTTACAGATGTGTAAGCTAATTTGCATGCACACATAGCAAGCCAGTGCAGGAATACATGAATAGGGCACTAATAAGGTACGGCATATATTCCTCTTTAAATGTTTATCTCTGTACATTTAGGAGAATATGTCCTACAGGACGCAACAAACATCAGCTGCTTCATTGAAATAATAAATGACCGAATGAGAGCAGATGCACGGGGGCCGAGATGCCCTACAGGATCTGACACGCGTGAAAGAGAAATGGCTTTTTTAAAGTGAGTCGCACAACATTTGCCTTTATTAGATATCATAGCTATCCATTCCCCTGGCACCAGACACACACTGCACTCACTGAGACCATGGCTATAGATGAAGCAGGGAGTGAGATTTAGTTATTCCATCAGCTCTGCAGGCCTGACATGCCACATGTGGCTGGCACTTAGCGCCCATGCTGCAATCTCCCTGTAGTCTGCTTTGCTTTATTGAGAGGGGGTGGCAGAGATCATTGCAGCCAGGCGCTCAGAGCTCGGGGCACAGCTTGGGGTAGGATGGCACCAACCTGGTTCTATTCATCATGAGCTCCAATAGTGGAGGCAGAATGGGCACTGTGGTGAAATGGAGGCTCTAACTGATGCCAGTGCCAATGATAGAGCTAACTTAAGGGCCATTTATTGGATCCTGTTTAGGAGGAACTATACACTGCTGCCTGATGATGCTGTACTGTAAATCTCCCTGCTGCCTCACATGATAAAACAGCGACTGATAGCAGAAGAGGAGTTAGTGATGTATTGTGTAGATTTCTGTGATATCTATCAGATCTCACACTACACTATTTGTCTCTTTGTACTGTTGTACTGTTCAAAAGGGTTTTTCTTTTAAAGAAATTATTTTATTTAGCAAGGACGCACTGACAAATGTAAAAAGGCTTTTAATGATAGTAAAAAATGTCTATTCATCGAAGAATCCTGAAGAAAAGTTTTCATATTTTCAACATGAATGAGAAGACATGTTTCTTGAGCACTAAATCAGCATATTAGAATGATTTCTGAAGGATCATGTGACACTGGCTATGTTTACATGCACACTTTATGTCACAAACTTGACATGCCCACACTGCACAAATATACAGTTTCCAGCTGTTTGCGCATAGTAACCATTCTCCTACATTAGTTCTTTGTTTTAAACAGCAGCATATTTATCCATTTCTGGTCATAATTTGGAGACAATGAGCATATGAACCGTTCTGCCGTGCTGCTTATCACACAGTAAAAATGCCCCTCCCTACAGCCAAAACCAGTCGTTTCTGGATGATAAAGAAACAAGGACTGGTGGGACGTTGTCCTGCTCCACTTCACAGACGATGAGTGAAAAGAGAATTTCAGAATATCATTTATGACACTTTATTCAACAGGAAGAAAAGCTCATACGTCGTTACGCTATTTCTACATCATTGCACATGCGCAGCACTTTTCAGTTTCGGTTTTAATCCGAATCATGCCCTCTCGATCGGATTAGAAAAAGAATAAACCACCAATCCGATCAATTTTTATTCAGATTGAGCTCATTCGGATCGATTAAGGTGTTTACATGAAGGCTTTTCAGTCCGATTGAGCCATCAATCCGATTCCTAACGGATTATTTGATTGCTTGTAAAAGTAGCCAATGAAGACTTTAGTAATGGCTGCTGATATGAAAATAAAAAGTCATTTTAAATTTTAAAAATATTTTTGATCAGCTTCAATGACTTTTCAAAAACATAAAAAAATGAAAAGAAAAATTGTATTTCTCTTGTTGATCATGAGATCAGATTTCCATGTAGACCATAATCTATTGTATCTATTGTAGGACTCCTTGTTCATGCTTCACTGGATTATTACAGTATTTACAAAATGAATGTTTGGAAATCTAAATTGATAGTTCTTCCTGGCACACTAAAGCAAAGGAATAAACAGCCATTTTAAAATGTTTTTGTGAAGTGTCTTGTGAACCAGTCTTTCAACTATGACATGTAAAGATGGTAAAGCCTCTTTTTTTTGCGTTGTGTACAAGGATATTAGAAACTAAAAATAGGATTACATCAGTTATGCATAACTAGAAGATCATCCGCCTAGTAGTCCCGCAGGAAACATTTTTATAGCTACATAAACTATATATATATATAATTTTAATCTCGATAAGGCATAACATTATGAGCACTGACAGGTCAAGTGAATAACACTGATCATCTCTTCATCACGGCACCTGTTAGTGGTGGGATATATTAGGCAGCAAGTGAACATTTTGTCCTCAAAGTTGATGTGTTAGAAGCAGGAAAACTGAATTTGAGCGAGTTTGACAAGGACCAAACTGTGATGGCTAGACGACTGGGTCAGAGCATCTCCAAAACTGCCGTGATCTTGTGGGGTGTTCCTGGTCTGCAGTGGTCAGTATCTATCAAAAGTGCTCCAAGGAAGGAACAGTGGTGAACCGGAGACAGGGTCATGGGCGGCGGCCAAGATCATTGATGCACGTGGGGAGCGAAGGCTGGACCGTATGGTCCGATCCAACAGACGAGCTACTGTAGCTCAGATTGCTCAAGAAGTTAATGCTGGTTCTGATAGAAAGGTGTCAGAATACACAGTGCATCAGTTTGTTGCGTATGGAGCTGCATAGCTGCAGACCAGTCAGAGTGCCCATGCTGACCCCTATCCACCACTGAAGGAGCCATTGGGCACGCACCATAAACGTGGCGTCTGGAGAAAAAGGGAACGCGTATGGAGCTGGAATATCAGTGGTTTAGTTTAAATCATGACGCCGGCTCCACATCTGTCAGCATCGGCTATTGTGTGTGTATGTGTGTGTATATATATGTATGTAGCCTTTGGCTTGCTTAGTTGGGGACACTTGAGAATTGACATTTGATATTCAACAGTGCTTTGATCTACCTGCATTGACACTATTCTTTAAGAGCTGCTGTGCAGCCAAAATAATGTACCAGTTATCACTGTAAAGCTGCTTTGACACGATCTACATTGTAAAAAGCGCTATATAAATAAAGATGACTTGACTTGACTTGACTATATAATGTAATATAATATAATATCAATTAATTCATTTTAGCACTTTATAATAAATACAAGCTGCACATTTTTGCTTTTCAAATCCTCTCTAATGCTTTTCAGATTAGACTTCTATTGTAAGCATTACTGAGGGAGGAGGTAAAATTGTCTGGCAATCGAACAGCATGACACAGATACTGTCAACAGAGCTTAACTTGTTTTGAACCCAGTACATTAAGGACATCAGTTGGAGGCTATGCTGTTTTTTTTTTGTTTTTTGTTTGTTTTTTTTCAACACACATTTGCTTCATTAACATGGGAAACCCTAAAGCGATTCAAAGAAGGTTGCCCATGATTGCTTCACCCATCTCATTAGCAACCTAAATTATTTTTATGGCAATGCCGAAGTGCGTCTGGTATGATTTCAAAAGACTTAATGTAATAAACCACTGTATCTCCTTTTATATGGTAAGAACAGGCCCTTATAAATCGTCGAAATTAGAGTATCTCAAAGGGATTATTATCTTAAGTGTAGTTTGGAAATATATGCATTGAAATTGAGCTGACATTACTTTTCATGATTAAAAGTGGTGGAAACCATGGTGCTACAGTCAGTTATAATCAGTTATTTTCACCCTGAAAGCGGGAAGTCTTGTTTTTTTGTAATACACAAAGGGTTGTGCAATTAACATGATTTAAGGGTGCTACCGTTTCCTTGCTAACAACTGAAGCTAGCTGCCAATGTGACCCGAGACTCTTAAAGCAGGGACCATTTATTTTCTCAAGCGCTGTAAAACTGTACCAAGCACTTTGTCCAGCTGCTATTGTGAGCTATTTGTTTGTACGAAAGTATGCAAAGAAGTGAAGTGCATTGCTAACTGTTACCATGGGTTTAGCTATTGAAGAGAATCGTGGCTCCAGTGCCGTACACGAAGAGCACACAAGCAGTGTCTGTTTTAATGTAACACAATAGCAAATGGAGGCCAAACCAAAGGGGAGGTTGTTGATTTGTGTTGACAGCCAATAGCATGAACTGTCCAAGTCAAAAAAATAAATAAAATAAACCAATATAAAAATTTAGGAAGGTTTTTGGCCCAAAGCGTTGCCAGAGAACCTTGCAGAAGTATGGTAATGACCGTGTTCAAGCTGAATATGAAATTATGGAATGGTTCTGAATTTCTTAGCTCTTAGTTTAATGTGAATTTTTTTTTTTTCCTGAAGACACACATTCCTTCAGTATGCTTGGGAATAAATTAATTTGAAACAGGTTTTTTTGTTATGTTGCAGGAGTGGTAGTCTCTCTGATCCATTTATTTTAAACCTCTCTAATGGTAAACATGTCAACATGTTAGATATTTTATGCTATTTAAATGTTAATTCTCATAGTAAGATGGATTTTTGTTCATATAAATAGGCATGTTTTCTTTCTTGAAGAAAGATAGTGAGCTCTCGGTTCATATGATAACTCTCTTTTTATGGTAAATTCATTTTATTTCCATGCATTTGTTTTCTAAGCCATAATTATCTTATTCTTCCCACTCACTAGATCTTATATGGAATCAAAATTGAAGTGATGTGACCTTTAGTCACGTTTTAATTTTTATACTAATGTACTCATTTACATTTACATTTATTCATTTTGCAGACGCTTTTATCCAAAGCGAGGATAAAAAGTTTTACATACAACAAGCAAATCATCGTGAAGAGGCAAACAGACGAAAGAAGTGCTCATAATACAAGTTTCAAACATTGCTTAGAGTAGCATAAGCTAAAATAGGGAGAGGTTAAAGGTTAAAAAAAAAAAATGATGATGAGATTAAGTGCTCTCGAAAGAAATGAGTACTTCTGAACATTGACACAATTCGCTTTTAGTAGAAATACATACAAAGTGTAGTGTCGGTCCATGAAAAGGAAGCAAAAATAGTGATGACTTATCCTAAACTACACTGATTTTTGTCAATTCAACTTGCAACCAACTAGAAAGTAGCAAATTTAGAGTCTGTAACTAAAGTTTGTTGTCGCTTACTGAATGAATAGGATTGTAACATGAGAAAGGGAAATGCACAGTGATTTCATAGGGTATCAAAGTCCGTTCACACTCTGAGATGTGCAGCAACAACATTTTAATCTCAGTTAGTGCACAGACGATTTTGAGTTTTGTATTACCGATACCCTTTTCTCTCACTTTTACATCTTTCGCGATCTTTTGATTAATAGTGTACTCACTAGGTTTTGCAAAAATCGCTTGCACTCATTCATCACCCAAAAAAACTGCTCAGACTGCATTCTGAAGGCAAGGATCATAAGGCCATATTTGTAGAAGAACGACCTGTCCTCCAGCATTTGGGCCAGTCAGTCGTGACCATTATTGTTTTTAATGAAATCTTCCCTCCTCCAGTGCCTGACTTTCTTTTTTTTTTTATTGCATTATTGCCTCTCTCAATTCTTTTTCCTGCCTTCCCCAGGCTGAGCTGGCATTTTCCTCTCTCTTTAATATCCACAATTATTTCAACATTAGACGAGACGTTACTTTGTGCTGTCTCAACAGACCATCCATCTTCGCATCTGCTTCCTTTGTTCTTGGAAGAGCAACTGAACCTTCCAAAGAAATAAAGAGGAAATTATTTTTGCCTTCTCCAAGCTGAAGTGTAGAGACCATGACGCCACAACACCATTGAAGAGGCAGTTCAGTAACTTGTCCTCCACTAGGAGGCGCTCTGATCTGACTCTTAGCAGCTCCATTCATCTTGATCGCCATCTTTACTCATGGATGCTTGTTGCTTTTCACTCTTAAGAGCAAGTTTGGGCAAAATTCAGAATTTAAGAATCAGATTTTGATTCACGAGTTCGAATTTCAGAGAAGTTCAACAGTATGTTGGGTGTTCATCCACCCAGGTCCATAAATTCATTCAATATAAAGAATTAGTATTGCAAATCAGCAAAAAAAACAAACAACAGATTTAGGCCAGTTTTGCCTACAGCCAATGTCACTGGTAAAACGTACTAGAATATGATGTAGTGAAACACTTTACAACACTGAAAACAGCTACTTTTGAATAGCAGTCAATAGCTGGGTTTTCATTCAAACGTGAAACAAATCTTTGGGATGGGAATTAGGGAGTTTCCATCAAGTTGTTCAAGCGGATGATGGTGGTATTGGTAACCTAGTAACCAACAGTAAATAAAACATCATCAGCGGAAACTATGATTAGTCACATGGGTTTAATATTCGCTGCGTCAGAATATATTCGGCAAATGCGTTTCAATCTCCCATTATCCGCAACCACCTTGAGTGAGCTATTTTTGCGAAATTTGGTATTTCCATCACTCGTTTCTGATTCTGATACTTCAAAATGCGCATAAAAACCGGGTGATGGAGACCTAGCTAATTCTGCTTTGTGCATAACGGTGCAGTTACGACTTTTACCAGCAGGGGTTAACTAGACTGTACTAACCAGTAGCTGTGTTTTCATTCAAAGTCGCAAATATAACTTATGCGCAAAATTGGGCTATCGCAAAAAAAACATTTGCGAATACAGCAGTGTTTCCCTCCAGTCGAAGAGAACAAAATTGTCACTTCCTGATAACCTAGCGCTAAATATTGCCAAGAAAAGTAAGAGAAGCCACTGTGTACAATAAATTAGTTGCGTCTAAGAGCGCACAGTCGAAACGCAATAATGCGTTATCTTTAGGGTGACCAGACGTCCTGTTTTTCCCGGGACAGTCCCATATTTCAGCTCCATTTTTAGTGTCCCGACTTAAGAAATAAATAATGTTTTGCCCCATATTTCATCTTTCCTAAAATTTCTTTACGTAATCATAGAAAGACTAGTAGTAGTGTTCTGTCATGCGAGAACAGCCCAATCAATTCGTCGTAGAACAAAATTACCATCCAATCACAATTCGTTATTGATTAACTTACCTTTAGTGAATGCTGAATAGGCGGAATCGCGCTAAATGACACACCTTCCGGTGTGTGTTTTTCAGCCCGATTCAGTTCTCCTTGCGTCTGAATGGTCAAATGCACACACAGTTTTTCAAAATGTACATTGTGTGGAGTATCTCATGTAAATACAGTCGGTTATAACTTATGATTTAAGTGGATGTAAACAGGTGGGTGAAAACCGGATATGTGTCAGTATATTACATCCATGGATTCGGTCTTAAAGGGACAGTAGCCTAATTAAATATTTGTCTGTCATTAAGGTTAATCAAACAACAAAAGATGTTAAATAAACGTATATATGGTAAATAAACCCACTGTATCTGAAAAAAAAAAAAGTTTAATTTGTATTTCTATCGTATTTGTTGTATTGTTTGTAAATTTCTTGTCATCAAAGTGATTATATATATAATGCTGGCATATATAATATATATAATATGTTCAGGCATTTCGGAACAACCAAAACCGTATTTCCGATGATGTATAAAAAGATCGGTCCACTGGTTAGTCCAGTTATGCCGTCCCATCACGCAAAGTGACAAAGGAAACGTTTTTTGAGTTGCATCAAGGAATTTATTTAGTAAATGTGTTTCCGTCATAGTTTATGCGCGTTTTCTTATCTGATAAAAAATGTATCCGACTCAAATAAGCTTATAAGGTTTTTATGCGCAATTTTAGAATGTATGCACATCTTGGCGTTTCCATCCAGCAGTTTTCTTTTAATGCGATATGCGAAAATGCGCGTTAAAATAAGTGGATTGAAAAATAGCTAGTGAAACCTTGACCCCTTGCCCTCTGATCTTTCAACAGCACCAGATGACAAAATCTGTTACTGTTAAAGTGATAGTCCACCAAAAATTCGGTCAGGTTTGGAACAACTTCAGGGTGATTAAAAGATGACAGAATTTTAATTTTTAGGTGAACTATCCCTTTAAGAGTAAATGTCATCCCAAACTGAAAATGTCATGTTTGTGTGAAGTCAAATCATCCTGCATATTCAGGGAAAGATTTGCCAGAATCACAAACGCCCACTGCTTTTTCTTATGATCATATTTTCTTCATTTTGCTTTGTGTATGTCTACTCTCATAGTCCTCTCTCTCCCACACATCCCATTTACCACTAACAATAACACAAGTAAATGGAAACTCGTGGCTATGGAGATGGGCGAGCCTCAGTGCTGAAGGCTGGTGACGTCATCAGAGAGAGTAAACACTCATTGGCTGTTGACAGGTGAAAGCCTCAGAGATTTTACTCTGCAATCTTCTTCAGAAGAGCATTCACACTCGGGCAGAACAACACCTGAGGTGATTTCCTCATTATTTGTCTGAAAAAAGCCCTCTTTATAAAGTTCCTCCACCTATTAATCCCCGAACTGTGAACCAACTGCTGCCTTTTTTTTTCTCTTTCTGGGGTTTCCTTTATTAAACAAACACACATTCAAATTATTCTTGAATATTAACCCTACTGCTTTTATTGCTGTTTTTCATGCTCTGAGCAAACTCAAAACGCCACTGCGTGTGTTGCCAGTCCAGGAAGTGGCGTAGATTTTGTTTCAACGTTTTCAAGCTCTGAGATGTGTCAGTCCATGTCCACATGCCTCTCTGTATCAGCCTCATTAACCACATTAACATTCCTTCAGCTGCAAATGTGAGTGTGTTGTGAGGCAAACGTGTTTATAAAACACCAGCTCTGCTGTGAATGAACCTAATGACACGGTTTCTTCTAGAAGAAGTGTGGGTGCTTCCTTGATGCCCGCGGCCTTGTCATATCTCTCTCTCTCCACACATTGTTTTTGGCACCCATTTCTCCACTCAGTGCTCATCATCTGTTTGCCACTCAGATTGGCATTGGGGCTTTTAAAAAGGCAGCAGAAAGGAAGGACTGCAGATGGCCGGGACACATGGTAAACGAGGCTACAGAGACACAGCGTTCACTGCAGTGAACGATTAATGAGAAAACATACCCATACTCTCTAGCCAGACTCTTTCATCTCGCTCTTTCTTTCTTTTTTGTCTCTCCCACTTCTCTCCTTTTGGCTGTGCACTTTCAATGCAAAAAAAAAAAAAAAAAAAAAAATTGGGTCTGCCGACAAGAGAAGGGCAGATTTCCTCTTGCGTTTGCAATCCTGGCCTGACTCTCAGTATTTCTCACCAACGTCTCCTTGATCAGCACTTCTAATCTTTATTCACTTCATTAGAGTCGTCTTTTCCCCCAGGACACTTTCTCTCTCTTTTGGAGAAGCTTTTCTGATAGCTCTAAGTTCCTTAATTAACCAGGCAATTAATACAGAGGAGCGAGGCCTTGATGGGAGAAAAACAGTGACAGCGATCGGGAAACAGGCCAGGAAAATCATTTGTTATGCGGTCTGTGGAGGATGCACAACTCGCATATACACACTGCACATTTTAATTTTGTTTTTAAATTGGTTTAATGTGAAGATAATTTTTTGATTTATATACATTGAATCAGCGCACCTAACAAGTATAAAGTTTGAGAAGGCCTGTTTAATGCACTTCACTTGTTGATAACAAAGAGTGGAATACATTTTTCTTTGCATTTTTATACCAATATTATACAAGATTATGCTATTTTAAATCAATGTTATAAATGAGTTGGGTCAAAAGCAATCAAAAGGTAATCTGATTATATTACCTAAAATGCGTCATGTAATAGACTACGCGACTAACTACAATTTTCCTCATGTATTCAGTTATGGACTACAGTAGTGTTGTCAAAAGTACTGACTTGGGTACCAAATTGAAAAAATGTGACGATACCAGCATTTCCCCCTAGCATTTTGAGCGCTGTTGAGCGGATTCTTCACGCACTCAACAGATATGTCTGTGTTTGGCTATAATGATCAACGCTTCAAAAACAGGTTGTAAATAGACGCTCTTCACCGAGCACTTACACAGATACACACGTTTGAAAGCAGGTGTCTATCATCTGGTGAAGAACAACATGTTTTTGAAGCGCAAATCATTGTAGCCAATCACAGACATATCTGTTGAGTGCGTGAACGCAATGGCCAATCAGAGGCGTTTAAGAATCCGCTCAACAGCGCTCAAAATGCTAGAGGGAAATTATGGTATCGTCACATTTGTTAAAATTTCAGTACCAACTTGGTACTTTTGACAACCCTAGATTGCAATTTATAGGTAATCTACCCAGCACTGATATTTGTAACATATTGCCACCATAATTATTAGTAGCTTGTATAGCTAACTACTCTTTAAAAATGATTGCCTTGACTGTATTTTAATTACGAGCAGCTTGACAGGCTACAGTTTGAAAGTGGCTTCCTCAGCACCGCCACAAATACATCGTGTTGCATCGCTCCAGTAATTACAGAACGTGTCTATATATCACCTGAGGCAATATAGATGATCATGAGTATAAAATACATTTCATAAATAGATAAGTCATTAGATGAGTTGATCTGAATAATACGCCTATGGCAACAGAATTGCATCCCGTGCTCATTGGTTTTATTCATAATGGGAACATTAAGGCTCAAATGTCTTCTCTAGTGAAAAACTCGTTAACCCCCCGTTGATGTGAGCATCTTTCCGTGGCAAATACGAGTGCGGTGACGGCAAATGCTCTGAAGCTAGACTGGGGAAAAAAGCTGTTATTAAAGCCTGTTGTTGTCAAAGCTGGTTGTGGTTAAAGATTTAAAAGGTCTTTGGAAGTGAAAATCTCTCCTCCTCCATCCCGTAAAATGGGTCATTGCAATGCAGCTCTCACTTGTCGCGTTGACGCATTCCTGCGTTCCGACAACAACCCCAGATTGATATCTCTCGACCTTGCCGTGTTAGCGCTGCGCCAGGAGCTAGTTGCTGTTTTTAGTGTTTTTGTTTTTTGTTTTTGTTTTTTTTTAAATGAATGAGAGTGGGAGGGAGGGGTATGGCAATGCTTGCCGCCCAGTTCCCCGGCCTCCTAATTAGGGAGAAGAGTTCTGATAACCCTGATGGATTAGTGTGGATTGAGGGGAGAGAGAGAGCAGTTGGAAAGAGCCAGTCGCCCAGATTCACATTCAGCACAAGGTCACCTCATAACCCAGCACATGAATGGACAGAGCTGGAGTGAAGGAGACTGGCACAAAACATGGAAAAACACAAAGCACATTGAACAGAAATGTGGGTTGCACTTGATTTTTACCTAAGAAAGTACTGTTAATATAAGGTAACTACATGCTTAAGGTTAGGTTCAGGGTTAGTATCTAGTTATTATTACCCAGTTATTGTAATATCTATAATAAGTACAAAGTATGTACATGGGGAACAGGACTGTAAAATAGTGCTATCAAAATGTGTGTTTGTGTTCTGAAGATGTCAAATTGCCCTTGTGCAATATAAATAAACTAAACAAACTGAAACATTTAATAATGACAAGGCTGGCTAAAGTGCTGCACAGAAAGTTGAGTAAATCTAACAGTGAATTAGCTGACAAAGTCAATATTATAAACAACACCTAGTCTTTTTCACTGCAACTTCAAAGGAAGCAAGACAATGTTGTCGAAACTAGCGCTGGATACCTGAGGTAATTATATATTAGCCTACACTGTTTGCTAGCCTGGAATAATAATCTCATCTTTAATACATCTCTTACCGCTTATTCCAAGGGTATGACCGATTGTTTTCCATATATCCATTTTCTTTTAAAGTATCCTTGAAAAAGGGGATTTGATTTGTCAAACAGTGATGGATGTTTCTGGACCTCGTCGATTAACTTCTCCGCAATGTCGTCTGCCATTTTAAATGTGCGAGCTCTTAAATTCAAATGGATTTTGATTGGCTGTCAGTGTTTTATCATTCAACAGCTGGATAAAAATCATTCTGAAAGTGATCCCAATGATATTGTTCCTCTATATCGTTGTCATTATAGCTGTGGTGTTGATAGTGCTATTATTTTATATTTAGAACGATTTTTAGAACTGTATCTTCATCGTTATCTCTTTATAGTTATCGTTATTGGTGTGAACCAATTTTAAAAAGATATGTCTTAAGCAAAAGCCTGTACAGAAATGGAAGATCTGAAGTACAAAAGCAAGTTATTTCACAACCGGGGTGCTGTCACCGAAAATGCACAATCCCCCTTAAGGGTTCACACTTGGCATGTTTGGTTTGATTAAAACGAACACTGGTGCGATTGCTCTGTTAGTGCGGATCATGTGAATAAGTGTGAACGCTGCCATCTGAACCCTGGTGTGCACCAAAAGTGCTAAAAAAAAAAAAAAAGTGTCTCGGTCCGCTTCCAAACGAACTCTGGTGCAGTTTGAATGAAATATGAACACAACACAGACCAAAGACATGTAAAAGAACTAAAAACAGGACATTTTTCTCATCATAGTTGCGTTGCTGCCCATCACAGTTCAGTTCAGGCATCAGAACCACGTCTCTTCACATTTGTGTGTGTGTGACAGAGGGTTTCCTGCTGCTGTTTTGACTCCTTTACACGTTCACGAGTTGGTCAAAATACCATCATATGAAGGCTGCACACATACAACAAGTGCATTTAGCCCAGCACACAGCATTGTTTTGGATGTTCGGTAAGTTCTGTCACAAAATATACGTCTTAAAAGCCTACCAATCAGGTTGTGAACCTATTCCTATGCCTTTAGGTTTGGTATCTTTAGGTTCGGTGTTAAAAATGCCAATGTGAACGCTAAGTGGACCAGGACTAAATGGTTTTTTTTTTTTCTCTTTTTTTGGGTCCGGACCAAACGAACCAAACTACAAGTGTGAACACACCCTAAGTTTTAAGGGTACCCAAGTCTTAGGAACCGACAGCAACAGAGTATTTGATGACCTTAGAAGTCTGATGGTAAGAGAGAAGATTAGATAAGTAGTTTGGTGCCGAACCTGTCAGGGACAATATTACCTTAAACTGGATCTATTCTCAATGGGAAGCCAGTGCAAACTAGGAGTAAGGAGTAATGCTTTCCCTCTTTCTAGTCCCTGTTAAAAGTCTGGCATTTTGGACCAACTGGAGGTGAGATAAACAAGATTGACTGACCCCTAAATACAATGACTTGCAGTAGTCTAGTCTTGATGAAATGAATTCATGGATAATGATTTCCAATTACCTAAATGAAAGAAAAGATTTGATTTTGGTTATCATTCTAAGCTGAAATAATGCTGATTTAGTTTATGTATGTATCAAAATTTAAGTGCTGGGTCAAAAATAACTCCCAAATTTCTTGCTTACAGTGTTAGTTATACAACCCAGGGTTTTTCAAGAGGGTGTTGGCACAATCAAGACCAAAAACTAAAACTTCAGTTTTGGAGTCATTTAACTGAATCAAATTGCACTTGAAAAGAAAACCACTCACTGCTAATAATGAAATGCATTTCTTTTGTTTTTTATCACTAAATTTGATTAATTACTTGGAGGGAAAAGGTAATTCAGGCAACATGTCATTGTTTTAATTTCATTTGTTAATATTTAATTTCAAAGAGGATGTTCAGTAGCATAATAGTTTTTGCTGATACTGACATTAGCCCTCTGGAGTCTGAGGCTGATTTGAGGCCCTGGAGAAGTTTTGACATGCCTTGACATTTGTGCTTTTTTTCAGTTGTTCATAAACATATTAATAGAAAAGGTGTCATTACACTGTATTCAGCACGAACTAGGCTACCATAATACGTGAGCAACATGTATGTACATGTTTGTATTTTTTAAGGAATAACGTTTATGCGTGGTTATTGAAAAAACAAAAAAACTTAAGTCACTGAAATAAGGCCAAAAAATAAATATTAAATATGTGTTCACAAGACTTCTGGGTATTGGAGGTTGTAGACTAGAATTTTTGATTCAGAATGATGTAAATATTATCCTGCCTACTCGTTAATATAAAACAATATAGAGATTTAAATTTTGTAAGACACTTTTTGTGAAGAAACACTGTATGCGTGGAGGCGTGAATTTTCATGAATAATGCTGTGATTCACACCTGAGAAGACAAAGACCCGCATAATGACCCGCATAATGAGCCCTTTCAGTCAGGTAGGCTATGTGAAAAAACCCTCTGTGATCATGCTGATAACAGTATTAACATCCACTCTTGACAAAAACAAAAACACTATTTTTGTGATCTCATGCATGCACGTATTATTGCACATCATGTGAAGAAAAATTTGTATAGGCCTATTATAGTTTAAATTACAGTACCAGTCAAAAGATTGGACGCATTACTATTATAATGTTTTTAAAAGAAGTCTCAAGCTCATCATGCTGTATATCAAACATACAGAAAAAAACAGCAATACTGTGAAATATTATTACAATTTAATAGTGCAGTTTCACTGGTGTCAGCTACTGAATAAGGATGTTTTGTTTTCTCTCTATATGCTTTGTTTTCTTGATCTCTCCTTTCTCTTCTCTTGCTTTTTCCCTCGTGTTCGAGAATGACAGTCTTATCTATAAGGATCTGCAACTTAATGCAGCTGTGTGGTCCCTCTGGGCTGAGTGACTTTACTGTAAACCATTCTTGCTTGGGTCTACTCAGGAATAGGCTCCTTTATCACAATCTGTCCTGACTGAAATGCCCTGAGAGCAGAAAAGCTCAAGAATACAAGTGGTCAATCAGCGTTTGATAAGGGAGAAGATATTCTGTCAGGCACTTATCAGAAATCCAACCTGATTCTGTTGAGCCAACTCACAGGAGAGTTACATTATAAAAACTGTTGTTTGTGCTTCATGGCAGGGTTAGTATAGTTTTTAACTTTTAATGTGTTTTTTTTTTTTTTTTTTTGGAGTCATGTAAAAATATTTTAAGCCCTGTTTAGACCTGGTATTAAGATGTGTTTTGGTCGATCGGATCACAAGTGGACGGCGCTAAATACAACTGTAAATAGGGTCTTAAATATTTTGAGCTTGTCCACTTTCGATCACTTCTAGAGGTAGTCAAAAACGCATTCGACTGGATTGATTTCGTAGTCTACTAAAGTCCGTCTACTCTCCTCCTACTGACCTAATGCGTAAACATTATGGGAAGCGCTCTAGCCAGATGGGATTTAATCTTTGTCGGCTGAAGATCCAAGTTTGGTTTAAAGACGAAAAATGTACCAAGCACAATGTTCTCTCTCCGTTCCTGATTTCTAACACACACTCACAGAGTTCGGCCGGTCTTGCGGCTGTCAGAGCTGATGCTCTCTGTATGTTTATCCATCATCTCCGGGTGTGTAAATTGCTCAAGCTTATTTCGTCCATTAGATAAATAGATCTGAAAAAGCCCATACATTTACCCGCCCATAGACCCTCCCCTTGAAGAAATCAGGACAGGAGTGGTTGAAAGTGGACAAAAGAGATGGATTAAAACACCAGGTGTAAACGGCAGTGTCTATTTGTGATCCGATCGAACAAAACGCAGCTTAACGCATCTTAATACCAGGTGTAAACAGGGCCTTAGTTTCAGTTGACTGGTACAAACTGGACAATAACAGGTTATTAGGTGGTTGACTATCTTCCATGTTTCAAAAACCAGCTTGGGCCAGTTAATGACCAACCTGAATCCAGCTACCATGCCATTTTTGTGAGCACCTGCGTGGGTGGGTGGGGGAAACTCTCAGCACTGTGGGGTAAACAGGTAGGAGAGGATGTCATGGTTCTGGGCGAATGCAGGGAAGAGGCGAGGAAGGTCATTACCATTCAGCTTATCGACCCACCAACTTGCTTGTGCTTCACAAACTGTAGGGCTGTTACTTGCACTCACATACATCAGTGCTTATGAAATAGCCTTGTCATAAAGACACGTTTGTTGGGGGAGTTCTCATTAATCAAAGGGAGAGTCCTCTGCAGAATCGGCATGGTGGATCAAAGGTAATTACCAGTTATGGCGGAATTTATGAGCAGAAGGTAGCAGACGAATGCTCATCTATACTGAAGAGAAATTTAATTGAAAAAACGAACCGAAGGACTGCAAACTGAGTTTTTAATTAAACGTAGTCATCCCTTCATGCCTCCATGCTGCGACATCGCTTAAGTAAGCATTGCATCATGTAAAAGAAGAGAGTAAGAGTGATATAGGCTGCTTGCGATGAAGTGCCATCACCACTGTCGCTCTCCCACAGAGGTGAATGACCCGTGCCTAATTACCACCGCCACCGAGACTCTGCTGTAGCGCTCCAAGGGGAGGAGAAACTAGCAGTCAGAGGAGTGCAAGAACAATTAAACGTGTGCCCTAGGGGTTGTTGCATTTCTCTTTTGAAGTAATTTCTTATTTTCCCTCAATTACAGTGCTTGAAATGGAGAATTTGAGCATGAACGTTTGCATGTTCACATGTGCTTCAGAAGCCCAAGTGATAGAGGCCAAATGGGACACAAACTTGTTGGAGAAATAACTTCCAAAGAGGCCGCATCTTGATTAATACTTTATAATACTTTGTTTGTCCCTTTTTGTTTTGGGCAATACAAATGAAGCTGCATAACAAGATACCCACATGAATAACAATCGCACAGTCGTATCCTTTGCACTAGAGTTGAACAGTCTTGCAGCAAAAGGAACAAAGCAATTCTTATAGCGGCTGTATCTAAACCTTGGGGTACGCAAATGTCGACCAGATGGAAGTGGTTGGAATTCTGGATAGAGCATGTGAGAAGGATCCAGAGTCATTTTCCTTGCCTGACTGAGAATAATTTTGTCGAATATAGATTGAAGATGGGGTAAACCCCCAGACCAACCACCTTCATTGCCATATGCACAAAACGGTTCAACTGAGATCTAAGGGTAACTGTCAGATTACCAAACCAGGCCGCTATACCAGTAAAAGACTCAATTCAGGCATGATAAAACAAGAACATGACCCTCTGAGCAGCTCCAAAAAGTTTGAGCCTCCATAGTAGTGATGTGTCATCATATTAAAGATTCGTTCAACTCAGGAACATCAAGTTGTCTCATCGAGGGATTGGTTCATTTTGGGTTGACTGCACATGCGCAACATCTTATTGGTTATGTACAGGAAACAGAATTGATTAGTTCACCTCTCAAGTCTTTGGGTTCGAGTCGTTCATCCCGTGACAGCCCCATAGGCTATAATGCAGTCTGTACTGGAAAAAGAAATGATCACCTCCCAAGTCTCCGGGTCGGAGTTGTTTGTCATGTGACGTGGCAGCTGTACCGATACAGAAATTAATCCCCAAGCGTCTTTAAAAACACGGGTACTTAGTCAGTAAAATGAGTCAGCAAACTTCCCATTACTACTCCATACTGCATTTTTTGTTGTTGCACCTTTTGACACAGATTATCCACATGCACTGATAAAGTTTATTATCAATAAGTAAACCTAAGTATTTGTATGAAATAACCCATCTAATGGGCTCATTGTTAATCATGATAAGTGAGTGGTTGCCTACTATCTTGGGATTAAAAATAATTTCTCTGTTTTTCCAGAATTAATTACAAGACTGTGTTTTAACAAAGTTGGCAATCTCTACAGTATAATATTGAATGTCCTTATCCTTATACAAAAGACCAAGAATGGCAGTATCATCTGAAAACTTTACAACAATATTCCCAGGATGGTGACTCCTATACATATATGTGTATGTTCAGTTTCACTGAGGGCTGAATATAGAATATAAACAGCAGAATTTAGCTGTAAAAGAGATTTGAAACTGAAAAGAGGAAAATTAAATTTGACGGCAATCAAAATAAAGATTTTTTGCTAAATTAGATTGTGATTTATCTTCGAAGCGTCTGTGTGGACACCGGATGACAAAAAGCATTTGTTTCTAATTAGCGAATCATTCGGGTGGGATTGTTTTTTGGCTTCTTACTAGCAATAGCTTGAAATATCAAATGAAAAGATGTGGCATTTTTGCTCCTTGCAATTCTTATCTTTGTGGTATTTTTTTTTGTTTTTTGCACGGTATGGTGTTACGAATTTATTCTTGTAACCGCATCTTATAATTAATCCTTATGCAGACAGACCATATTCAGAGTAAACTGCTCATCTCATTAACTCGAAATCCCATCTGAGGGGAAATGAGACTTGTTTGCTAAACTGCAGCACATCGCAGCTCAACACGTGTTTACTGTTTAGCTGTCCGTCCCGTTCCAGTTAGACGTTTTATTATTGTTTGGGCGGTGTGAGGGAAGGCTTTTTATTTGCTCTGATTCTGCCTGTAGTGCTGTCAGTAGCGAGCAGTACAGGGGCCCGTGAGCGAGCTGATACATTCAGCGAGAAGACAGACATGTCTGAACCTTTTCTACTTCGCCTGTCAATGCTGCAGCCTGAGCAGTTCATCCTCGAACACACAAACCGCTCCACGCTGGCTCCCTCCAGCTCGCTTCTCATTAACTGGGAATCATTTTTGGGAGCCGAAGATGACTTCTTTTCTGCATGCTCCCTGTTTTCTCCAGACATGTCTTGGGGGCCGTATGAATGTGTGTGGAAATCTGGATTCCGATATTTTATTATACATTGGAACTTTCTTTTAAATTACATCCCTTACCGAGCTCTTCACACCTGGTTCAGGGGGTTACATATTCATTGTTTCCAGTTCACTAGTCCACGTTTGCACCATTTTTTTCATTACAGTCTTGTAGCTGTGCACGGTTCATAACATTATGACTGCTAGGCATGGATTGGAGCGTGATTTCTCTCCCCCTTGGATCCAAAATAGTGGGACAAATCACCTGCTGAGAGTGCTTTTCCCTGAAAGGTCCAAATCTGTCTCTGCCTACGGCCTGAGATGCTGGGATAGGCTCCAGCATCCCCGCAGGACAAGCGGTTTGGAAAATGGATGGATGGATGAACCAAATCTGTATTGCTACAATACTTCTATCTACTGTGTTTTATACCTGCAAAACAAAAGACGGGAGGAGGAAACCATTACTATTGGTACAATTACTATTACAACTATTATGGCGTGTGCATATTCGCATCACGTTACTCGCTCAATTTTTCGCGGGATTACTTGTTTTTCCAATAAAAACATTGTGCAATGAGGAGTGTCTTCACGCTCATCATCATCAATAACAACACCGGTTCATACTAATGTAAAACTCATAGCTAGAATCAACAGATGCATATTTTCATCACTTGGCAGGTAGTCCAACTTCCTCGCTTAAGCCCTGGGTATACTTTGTTTGGAAAGTATACTTCATTTGACTCATACCCGTACACAGGTGTTTGACACACGAGCAGTTTTGAGCACTCTCTCGCCACAAGTTACAACCCATGTAAACATCTTTCTATTCTTTCATGCTAGAGTTGTACAAATGAGGGTACTTTCTAACCTCTTCACACAATCCCTCATCTATGTAGGCCTCCATCGTCGCTGTAGCTCGCATGCGTTCCATGCAGTTTTTCTTTGAGTACCTTGTGAATCGACGCCCCTAGTGCCACGGTTGCCACCTTGTGGATAAACTAATTACTGCAAAAAATGAAATGCGCATGTGCGACATGCGCGTACAAGTACGTGCTGTTACAAAAATGCGAAGGTGCACGTACAGTATGCGCATCTCTGATGATGAAATTTGCGTCACGCACACTGTCCCTCGCGTACGCGTCAAATAAGCTCTTTGCTGATTGGCTTACGTGACAACGCGTCATGAGTTGAAATGTTTAAACTTGCTCGGAAGACGCGATTGAGGCGAGTATTGTGCATTCGCTGCAATTGCGTCGCCCGATTCGCATCGCCTGCCGTGATTTCACGTCTATTTGCGTCATTGCATTGACTGTGTATGTACTCTACTCGTGCAAATAATTAAATTCACTTGTGGTGTGCACACACATCATTAGGCTTTTCACTCTTTTTTACCATAGATGAAGATAATCCTGGATTATTTTGTATCCTGGATTATCACACGGTTAATGATTTAATCTTCAAGTTTCAAAATGCCACACTTCTACATTTGTAAACCCTAAATTTATCTTCTTATTTGCAGATTGAGGTCAGTGCATTGATTGGATGAATCAAATTTGCAACATGGCACTTGTTTGAATGAAACTGCAGTGGCAGTTAAATGTACATAAGCAAAAACATGTAATGATAATTAAACATCTTAATTCTTTACTCGGACGCTGAAGCTAGTGTGTGATTGTTTTAGTGGTTTTAGAAAGTTAATTGATATTTAATAGCAGTGAGGCAGTTCATGATCGTTGTCTGTTGTGAAACAACTAGCTTTAACGTTCTAAAGTAGTTCTGTATGGTTTCCCACTGTAATCTGGTGTTAGCCTGGCAAAAGATGGAGTAGGATTTTATAGCCCAGTGCTAAAAGTGATGCTAACCTTCTTTCAAAATTGCAAATGTGTAAAGTTACAGGATTTAAAAAGATGTTAAGCCTGTTTTGAGCTAAAGAAGCAACATTTATGGAACCATTTTTATCATTTTATTGTTGCTATTATTAAATCATAAGCTTGGAGAACAGTTTTATATATATATTTTTTCACATTTAATTAGTCATGCGCTGTACTTGATGAGTGGAGCCACTGAATGGACTTGCTAGCTTTAATCAGGAATTTGATAGTAGGTAGGATTACTAGAATTTGCTTGAATGCTATCCTGCAGTTACAATATGCAGCTATTGTTTTAATCACAGTTAAGTGGGTAGTTAAGTCTCAGCCACTCAATGGGTTGATCAATCGATGTAGGCATTGATCGACATGCAGACTAATCGAAGCACAGTACACGTTTGCTTGCCAGCACTGCTCAGTGTCTGGTTCTCTGCAGTATGATTAGTATTCTTCAGTCCCGCTGTTATGAAACTGAAAATCCCATAAAGCTGGGCAGACTCATGCCTTGCAGGACCTTAGTTGTGACCCTATGAATGCTGAAAGTTTGTCCTGAAGCTTTGTCTGAGAGCAAGGCTGCAGAGCTCTGCGGGACTCCTGCTTCCCAATAACCCAAAAATGGCCACTTCAACACGGGGAACACAAGTGATGATGGCAAGTACACACTGAGTCAGGGAGTTTAGTTTAAAAGGGTAAAGGCAGACTTAGATGGGATGCACTTCAAACAAATTCATTTTGGCACATTTATAGGAATCAATTTAAAAAAGAGAGAGAAATCTATTTTTAGGTTTCAGGATTTTTTTTATACCAAACTTTCTATAAAGATGATTCTCAACTATGTTATGAAATATATGATTTGATGTACCATTTGCAATATGTGAAATGGCCATTAGCAGTTTTATACAATGTATTAATGTACAATTAATGTTGTAGCGTCTGGACCAATCAGACACACAGTTATTCATTATATCTAATGAATTACCCAGAAACTCACTCTCTCACAAGTCCTGTTAATTCCATCCCCCACAACTACAATACAGCGACAGAATAGGTGTCCTATTCCTATTTTACTGCTGTCAGGAATGTGCAGAGAAGACTCCGACTTCATTCTTTCTGAGAAGGACAAATAAACCCTTTTAATCCTATATATTCTATATATAACCACATGAGAAATTTATAAACGTGTATCCAATTTTCCCTGCTCATGATTTTCCTTTTATAAGGTTTATTCTATGTATTAATTCTCTCTTTTGAACTGTTTTTGTATTAATGTTTCAGAGTTGCAAAGTTATAGTTACCTAAAATCACATGGGTAGCATGTTTGGTATCTACGGACTCCAACTTTCGTTTCCTTTTTGGTAATTTGTTACATGTTACTAACTCTGTGACACATTAGTATTATAAGAATCTAGAAGGCCCTTGTCTCAAACATCCAATCCAATGTCTTATGCTAATATCTTGCTACAGGACAAAGACTCGTAAAAGTTTCCCTCTGAAGGGAAAACTCCTTATTGGCTCAGACACCTCAAGTGGGTGCGACATGTTCACCCTTTAACATCATTGATCACAAGATCACTCCTCCTTCTTTTTCCTGCTTCTTGGACAACTAAAAAGACACCTTGTTGCTACAGGTCTCTCCAGGCCAAGGCCTGTAGGCCTGTAAGCCTCGGCCTGCAACCCAGCCATGTGCTCATCTATGACAGAGAGGAAGAACTTTGTTCCCCACTAAGAATCAAATTAACAGCTTAAGTTGTTTCATAGTACTTCATCCAACGCAGAAGATACTGCAACTTCGGACCGAATCATCGATTTCTCCTCAGTCTGCAGATCCGATGCTCCTCAGCCTAAAGGCACCTTGCAAGTATCGTACATTTGAACACTAAACAGCGATTTAGTATTAATGTGTAGACCACCTGTCAGCAATTTTTTATTACTGAGAAATCTAATGATTCTTTTCCAGACTCTTTGACTCTTTCCGTAGCTCTCTTTCCGGTCCCACTTCCGGTCCCACTTCCGGTCCCGCTTCCGGTTCAACTCTATCATTGCTCATTTTTACCTACGTATGTGTGTGACCTGTATGTATGTTGTGTGTTTGTTAGTTTAGTTATGTGTTTGTGAGTTAGTTAATAAAGATTGTGCACAATAGATGTTTGGTTCTGACTCCGTCTGCTAATAAATTGTCTCTTAAATGATTTAGATCTTGACTACATGCTCTGAGTAGTACTGTACAAATAGAATGTTGTTTTTCCATAACCTGGAAATGAACATTTCTTAGACTTAATAAACAATTAACACTAAGTGTTCACTGGACGAACAGGTTAATTGATTGTAATATTAATTTTAATGTAGCTACATCAAGTTAATCTGATTAACTGATTCACATATTCATAATTAATCATCAAACTGAGTTATGAATAATTATTAATATTTCCCCTTTGAGTTAATTTCACTACAATGTGTTCTTGGGGCAACGTGTAATGAAAAAAGAAATTTAATAATGGGAGTAATAATTGGCAAGATTTTCATAATAATATCTAATATTTCATAGGAATATTGAAATGTAATTTCTTTCCCTATTCACTTGTTTTGTGTCCAAAGATGCCTAATAAACATGCTTTAAGTCCTGGTGTCCTCTATGGTGGACATGTATGAAATTGGTGTCCTGTTTGGTAACAAAGTCATATTCTGATTTGAAACCCCCATAACATTTTCCTGAGATTTATGACAAACAATTTGAAAATCAGTCAGATTTAAATGATAATTACAAAATATTTCCATAAGAGTGTTACATTTGATCACTAAATTAATGTCAGTCATTTTGAAATGAAACTTGAAATGAAACTTCCAAACATTTGGTATCTCTGAAAAGCCCTGAATGTGACTTAAAACGGTGACATGTACCTTTTCAGAGCAATATAATGTCCACTACAGAAGACAAAAGTCTGTTCCTGGGTTCCATGAGGATATATATATTCATTTCTTTTTCTCAAAATTAAATAGTTTTTTCTTCAGTCAGAGGAAGGGTCATCTTGACCCAGTAGCCACTATAGATGGTTTTCCACAAATAAAAGAAGCATTTTTATCTTTTTTTTTTTTTTGGCACAATCTCATTCTCGTACTCTCATTTGCCCATTGCATTCAGTTGTCTTTTTCACAATTTTCATTCCAGTAATATTTCACAAATTTCATCTTTCTTTCATTCTAGTCTATTAACACTCAACCACATGATGAATTCTTGCTGACATGTTATTTTATAATGGGCTTTTAACATTTGTTGTGCAGAATGAATGCTGATGGTCTGAATTGAAAAAATAAAAAATAAAATAGAGCCTTGCTCCAGGCAAAATCCTGTAACTCTGTTTCCAGTCGCATACTCTGGTGTCACTGTATTTTCTGACTCTGTGTCTTCAGGTGTCACAATGGGGAAGAAATTGTTGATGAACAATAGCCTCAGCTGTACCAATGTCACCTTTTCCCATCTATGATCTAAACATAGCACGCTGGAACAGACATTCTTATTTTGGCTCGTCTCTGTCTATCAGATGCTGCTGATGCCTTCTAAACCTCTGCCAGCAAGTCTAAGTATGGTAGCATGATCTCTTCTGTTTTTCTCTCTCGCTTTCTCACTTTTTTTTTTTTTTTCTGGCAGTGAGAACAGATTTATTGACCTCCAGGTCACTGGTGGCGAAGTGTATGAGTGTTTGATCAGATGGACGGAGGACTGATTCAGTTCTGTTGGGATTCAGGTAGTCTCTTTATCCCTCCAGATGCGTGCTTGAGATCATCATCTTAATCACAATTCATGCCGTTTCTCTCTCCTTTATGCTGGACTGCCTGAGGCCACAGCTTTGGTCTAATAATCCTTGTACCATTCTTTCAGTTCTTGTTTTGGATATCTCTTGTCCAGCACAATCTAAAACTACAGTTTGCCTTTTCATCACCCACTCCTCTCCATCACTTTGAAGAAATGTAGATTCCATTATTTAAATTAGTATAAATGAAATACTTAAATAATAATACATAAATTAAATAAATCATTTGTATAGGGGTTAACTCAGGTAAATTGAACACTTTTTTTTTTTTTTTTTCCCATAAATTTCCTAGAAAAACCGAACAGGCATAACATTATGACCACTGACAGGTGAAGTGAATAACACTGATTATCTCATATTCCTGGTCTACAGTGGTCAGTGTCTATCAAAAGTGCTCCAAGGAAGGAACAGTGGTGAACCGGCGACAGGGTCATGGGCGGCCGAGGCTCATTGATGCACATGGGGAGCGAAGGCTGGCCCGTGTGGTCCAACAGACGAGCTACTGTAGCTCAAATTGCTCAAGAAGTTAACGCTGGTTCTGATAGAAAGGTGTCAGAATACACAGTGGCCGGGTTACCTGGGGAACACATGACACTAGGATGCACTATGGGAAGAAGGCAAGCCGGCGGAGTTAGCGGATGTTCTGCTGAGAAACTTTGGATCCTGCCATCCATGTGGATGTTACTTTGACACGTACCATCTTCCTAGACCATGTACACCCTTTCATGGAAACGGTATTCCCTGGTGGCTGTGGCCGCTTTCAGCAGGATAATGCGTCCTGCCACAAAGCAAAAATGGTTCGGGAATGGTTTGAGGAGCACAACAACGAGTTTGAGGTGTTGACTTGGCTTCCAAATTCCCCAGATCTCAATCCAATGGAGCATCTGTGGGATGTGCTGAACAAACAAGTCCGATCCATGGAGGCCCCACCTCACAACTTTACAGACAGGATCTGCTGCTAACATCTTGGTACCACATCACACCTTCAGGGGTCCAGTGGAGTCCATGCCTCGACGGGTCAGGGCTGTTTTGGGGATCCAACACAATATTAGGAAGGTGGTCATAATGTTATGCCTGATCAGTGTATTTTATCAATATATATATAGTCCATTTTCATGAAAGAGCAAGACTCGACAGAAGTTGTAGTCAGGACTATGCTAGCATGTAGATTAGCCTCAAAGTTAATGTCATGTGTAAAGCAAGTGAATCAGAAGGAATAAAAATATGGGATGAACCCAACAAGGACCACATAATGGAGTATTTGTTCCTGTGACACACTCTGTGCCTGAACATGAACTACAGTCATTATTCAGGGTACGTCAATAGTGTTTGATTTCTTTCATATTTAATAGGGAATCATGGAGAGTGACTTGAATGAGAGCATTAGCCTGGTTCAGGTTCTCTTGTTCTCATTTGCCCAAAGCACAGTCTATAGTTAGCGGGTCAATAGTTAGACAATACCTTTCTCTTTGATGTACCCTGCCAGTTTTGAAGCATGTAGATAGCTTGAGTGCCTGAATATAATGACTAGCATAATGTGCTCACATAAAAGAACATTTCAGTATTTGTTCTCTCTCGCACTCGTTCTCTTTGTAGCCGCGCACATGCATACGGATATAAATGTGTGTTTTCAAATACTGTTTCATTATTGAAAGGCCTTTTATGTCTTTTTGATGCATGTTTCTTTCTCAGCGTAGAGGACAAGAGGAAAAGTATGAGTCATGTATGCCTCAGCTCTCAGCACTCCTCCTGTGTCTCTGGATGGGTTGGTTTGGGATTTTGTGCATTTTATTGGACTGTTGTTTGTAGCACATCTATAATCAGTGCCTCTGGCTTAAGGTAATATAATAATTATTTCAACTCAAATCAGTATCTCACGTCCATTTTATTTATTTAAGTATAGCTGTGTAATAAGCAGGGTAATGTACTGCCGAGTGGTCATTATCACAGAATAACAGAGTCACTTTGCATCAGGGTCCTGATCATTCTCGGTTTACATAATCATAATGACCGGCTGGCTGTACATTTTGCCCTACTTGTTTCCTACAGTAAGAGGAACAATATGAGGAGCTTAACAACAAGACAGCTTTCAACAGCTTAACAATAAGAGGTTAGGGTTAGGTCCAGAACTGATTTGTGTGTTTTGAACGAGATGGTGATGATGAAAAAATGAATAGGCACATTCGTGGTCAGTCCATCAGGACAACGTATTAAATTATCCTGCAACCAGAACTTAAGGACAGGCACACTTTTTCTTTCTTATCCTTTTTCTTTTGCTCTGATTCTTTCTGTTGTCTGTCTTCAGGCACAGGTCTGTAAAGAAACTACCTTGAGATCTTTGACCCAGCCATACCAAAGACACAGGGAGAGAGACGGGGGCATCATGCACCGATCTTTTTGAGGGGGAGCCAGTGGCAGTCCTGTCTCACTTGGTGCCCTAGGCCAGATAAGACATGACTGTAGTTTTATTTTCTGCATGCAGTGGGAGCAGAGTTATATAATTGTATATAATTATTGAAATAAAGAAAGAAACAGAGAAATGATAATGATGATATTATTTATCACATTAATAAATAATATATAAAATAATAATTATGACTATTAATCTTCATATTAGTGTATTAGTTTATATATATATATATATATATATATATATATATATATAGTAGTAAATATAAATTATAATTCTAAAATCAATATAAACAATGATAATTTTAATATTATCTGTTTTATCATCATCTATATTAGTGTATATAATTTTGTCACTATCTATAAATTACTGTATATATTAATAATAATAATCTATAATACATTAATATTAATATTAATATTAATATTAATATATATATATATATATATATATATATATATATATATATATATATATATATATATATATATATATATATGAGAAATAAATAATAATAATGATAGGGATAACATTATTGCTGGTATTATCTATATATTAGTGTATAAATGATAATGATAATACTAATAATAATATATAATTAATAATAATAATAATTATTAGACTACAGCAATTATCACATTAATAAAAAATATATGAAATAATTATAATTATTAATCTATATATTAGTTTATATATTAAATTATATTATAATTCTAAAAACCACAGTAATGATAATTGTATTATTATTTACTATTATCTATATATTACTGTATATACATATTAATAATAATATATATATATATATATATATATATATATATATATAATATTAAATTAAATGTTGTGTGTATATATATATATATATATATATATATATATATATATATATATATATATATATATATATATATATATATATATATATATATATATATATATATATATATATATATATATATATATATATACACACACACGCATGTTGGGTTTTCATGTTTTATTGGGACTTCACCCTTAAAGCATTCCCTAACCCTAAATCTGCCCATCACATTTTTCAAAAGCCATCACAAAGCTTGATGATTTATCAGCGGTTTTCCTCATGGGGACCAAAATATGTCCCCACAAGGACAAGGATTTCAGATATTGCCGTCTTTGTGGGGACATTTTGTCCCCATAACATATAGTATACCTGAACCACACAGACGCAGACACACAATATTCATGCAACTTAAAATGTGTATATCTATGATAATTTTTGGATGTTGCATAAAAATATCCACTTGACCTAAAAATTTGAGGAGGCATGTGTGAGAGAAAAAAAGAGGATTACATGTTTGATAGATGGATAAGAACATACAGAGACAAAATTAAATTGAAGGGAAGAAGTCAAAAAAAGAGAAGGAGAATGATAGCATGAAACACAAGGCGGACTGCTCACGGCCTGCGGCTACACTCCTCTGCCTCCTACTAACCAGCCTTCATCCAGCTCAGGACTCCAGGGCAGCTGCGATACGTGCCACATTCAAACACGTTCTGGCCTGGGTTGCAGCTTGCTGTTTTTCTCTAGGTGGATTAGTGTGGGCGACTAGTAACGTGTGTGTGTGTGTGTGTGTGTGTGTGTGTGGAGGGGGGTGTGTGCTTGAGTGTGATATTGTGCAAGAAAGCAAGTCTGATTGATTCAAGCACAAAATAAGTTTCATATTGCCAAAACGCTCACAAGGAGATTTCAAAGCTTTGTGAATGCAGTGCATCTGAGGAGCGGAGAAAAGGAACATCTTATCTCAGCCTGATAATACTCACTTGAGCACAGAGGGAAGCTGGCAAAGAGGCAGTAACGAAGACCACACTGGTCCTGCTTGAGTCACAGATGCAGGAGAGCTCAGGAGGACGGCTGACAGAGATTCTATTTGAGAAAATATATTTTATTTGGCCAAATATGAATGGAGTTGAAGATTTTTTTAATTATAATGATTTTACTGTAGCAGAAGCAATATTCCAAGTTTTATTTTCTCATTTTATTAATGGTTGACACAATAACTAATAAACATAACATGCATTGTGAAATATATAATTGTCAGCATCATTACTCCAGTCTTCAGTGTCACATGATCATTCAGAAATCATTCTAATATGATGATTTATAATCAATGTTGGAAACAGTTGTGCTGCTTAATATTATTTTATAACCTGTGATACTTTTTTAGGATTCTTTGATGAATAAAAAGTTTAAAAATATCAGCATTTATTTAAAATAGAAATATTTTGTAACAATATACACTACTGTTCAAAAGTTTGGGGTCTAATTTTTTTTCTTTCTTTTTTTTTTTTGAAAGAAATTAATACTTTCAGCACGGATGTGTTAAATTAATAAAAAGTGATAGTAAAGATTTATATATTTATATTTTGAATAAATGCTGTTCTTTTTAACATTTTATTTATCAATGAATCCTGAAAAAAGTATCACAGGTATTATCAACTGTTTTCAACATTGATAATAACTGAGTATCAAATCAGCATATCAGAATGATTTCTGAAGGATCATGTGACACTGAAGACTGGAGTAATGATGCTGAAAATTCAGCTTTGCATCACAGAAATAAATTATATTTTAAAGTATATTAAAATAGAAAACCATAATTTTAAATTTTAAATATTTTACAATATTAGTTTTTTCTTTAGTTATTATGAAATAAATGCAGCTTTAATGAGCATAAGAGACTTTAAAACATTAAAAATAGTAATGTTTCCAAACTTTTGTAGTGTGTGTATATATATATATATAATGTGTATATTCTCACACAATTGACACTATTCTCGCTCTAACATACATCCATTTTCTCATACAGTGAAAAATCGCAAAGCAAAGGCTGGAGGACACTGACACTGACAGAAAAGACAGAGCAGGTTATTTTGATATGAAACAAATTCTCAGCTTTTCAATTTTATTACAAAGTTCAAACAGTAAATAGCGTTTTGGGGCTCTTAACATGACGTGACAGTAGCGCGTCAGTTCAAGCGACCGTGATCATCTCTTCCTCTTTACTACTAGTTAATAGTAAATAAACATGAATGAACATCAGAAGGTATGTAGAAAGATACAGTACAATTTACTGAAATGTATCATGTCTCATGTAATCGATCAATCAGTGTTTAAACCGCGGAAAGAGGTCAATAATACAGATTGTAAACAATGTCATGTAAAGTTACATTTACCTCAGGAAAGCCATTTAATAACCATAGCATGTTAGTTAGCTAGAAAAAAAATCAATAACTAGAGAGAAGTATTGTGATAAATATATGCACTATATTACATATTTCTTATAACTTTAACTTTTAATAATAATAATAATGCCAGCTGTCAGGGCTCCCTGTATGTTTAAAGCATTAGTTGAGACATTTTTTCTTTGAGAAAAATTAACATGTAGCTACTGTACCTGATATTTATCCAAATGAATCGATATTGAATCAAAATCGTAAGGCAAGGTTATGATATTTGTGTCAAGCACTAATAAAATCAGTAACCTACACTCTAAAAATGCTGGGTTAAAAACAACCTAAGTTGGGTTGAAAATGGACAAACCCAGCGGTTGGTTAAATGTTTGCCCAACTTTCTGGGTAGTTTTTATTTAACCCAACTATTGTTTAAAAATGACTATATGGCTGACTTAAAATGAACCCAAAATATGTTGGAAATGAAATCAGACACATAATTACTAGAGGCAACAATAATAATCAAAAGGAGAACATTTATTTATAAGCAATTTAATGAATGTTTATTGTTTAATTATTATCCATTTGATTTATTAATAAATGTTCATTTATTAAACATACTAATAACTGTTAATTTCCAACATATTTTGGGTTCATTTTAAGCGAGCAATACAGTAATTTTTAAACTATAGTTACCCAGCAGGTTGGGCAAACATTTAACCCAACCGCTGGGTTTGTCCTTTTTCAACGCAACTTGGGTTGTTTTTAACCCAACTTTTTTTAGTGTAACATGTAAACACTGTAACATGTTGTCACTAAACTTATGAAATTCTGTTTAGTTACCAAATGTTTTGACACTTATTGTGATTCAATGTTGTTTTTTACAACCCCCTCCCCCTTCCATAATTCTCACTCCAAGCTAAACTCAAGAGTTGGCAGCCATGTACAGTATGTAATTTTGTCCTGCTGACTTTTGCTTACATTACCAAGCTGTGTGATTTTGAAACTCCTCCCCTTGAGTTTCCAACCAGTGAACTGCCAACAATTGCTTGTCTGAAGGCTGTAATTGTGTCATCATGACTGGATTTAAAATAACCATATTCCCCAGACTGTTCCGTGTGTCTCTGTACCCACCTTCCTGTTTTTCGCACTAGTTCTGAGGTGTTTATTTCAGCGCAGCTTGCAACCCTTACAAACACCTGGTCTCCGCAGAATCTCCTGCCAGTGGGATGCGGTCACGACCTTTAAACCCAAAGAGACCTCACACTCGAGTTCTTCCTTTGAGCACCTGTACGTGTGTGTGTGTTTGTCTGCATTTGCTCACTTGTGTTAACAAGCAGCTTGCCAGGTGTTAGGAAGCAGCGTGTGCTGTGATCCTGTGTGAATTTTGCCAGGTAATTAGGGAAAGATTTTTTAAAAATCCTTTTTTTTTTTTTTTCCTGTTAAACAAGGATGTTTGTGCTGTTTATCTTTTGAGGTGGTTGCATGAGCAATCGTGTATGTGCACAAATCATCTTTTAATTAAATCATTCCTCTGCTAAATCAAATCAACCCAGAGGTACAGAGAGATGGTGAATCCCTCCCATTTCCAGTTCATTTTGAGGTTGATGGCATAAAAATAAAGTTATAAAAAAAATCCCTTTTTTTTTTTTTAAGTCGTTTATTCACTGATTCCTGGAAACTGTATGTAAATACAGTAGTATAAAATGAACTATTGATTTGTAGACTGACATTTGCTTGTTATAGAGGTAAAGTATATATTTTTCAAAATTAGATGGTTTATTCAGCAGGTTGTACGACCTTTGTCTCATGCAAACGTTGTGCGTTTTTTTTTGTTTTTTTTTGGCTTATTATTGCTTCACTCTTGGCTCAGCCTCTTTGTTGACCTTCTCATGGTTGTTAACTAAGAAGGTTGTGGCTGTTACATCCTACATTCATCTACCATCCACAGTCCTTGTCCTGAGACACAGAGCCAGAGGGGAGACAAGTAGTTTTCCAACGCTGTGTTGGTGAAAACGGCAAGGATGAATAAACAAAAATGCAAACAATGAGAGCCGCTGTCATTGCATTTTCAGAAATGTTGTTGTCGTGGCTTTTTAGAACTATAAACTTAAAGTCTTTGTGTCCTTTTCTACTCTAGAAACAAATCAGCAGATATTAAATGCAAAATAATCCCATGCTCAGTCTCAGTCTCTCATACTGAAGACCATGGAAACAATATTTTATCCTGCTGTACAAATCTTACAGCAAGCAGGAGAATGTGTGCATGTTCTGATATTATGTGTACACAATTCTGCATGAAATAGTAAAATAAACAGATTTGTATGGAAAATACTCACATATTCTTGAAGCATATGGCTGTATGCATAAATGCATATGTTATTGGAGCACAGTCTTCTCGACACCTATATACAGGGCCACTGTGGCTAGTGGTTTTCCAAAGTTACTAGCCCCTCAGCATTTTCACTGGACACAATTTTGACATTGATACATGGAGGGAAAACTACCATATAGATATTATTAATATTATCTCATAATTTGGCAGCGGGTTTATTAGGCTGCTGTCACTTTAAGACCTGACGCATGGATCCATTATACTGTTACACATGAGATTTCTTTCTCAACTGTTTACGTTCACTGTGTTTATGTGAATACTTGACAAGACCGGCATTTTGACATTATTTTGTGTGTATTTGACTGTTTAAGCGCAATAAGCAGCGAAAAATAACTCAATTTAGTACTCATAGGTGGCTTTATGTGGCGCACTTTGGGTTTGAGCACAAAATCTGCAGAAATTAGTAAAATTATGTGCAATACGCGCAATCCCACACCGAAATTCAAGCCCTGTAACGCCAACAATATTCACCCGGAGCAAATGAAATGAGTGAGAGAGGGGAGACGGGTTTGTTTGTCAGAGAGATGAGAGAAAAAGAGTATCTGGTATCGTATTTCAGGATCGATGTGTATTGAAAAATCTATTTTTAACAACACCGTATTGCACTTAGTTTATTATTTCAGATGCCTTTTCAAAAGACTACAATCCAACCTGCCAAAGTTGCTAGTAAGACTTACTGCATTACACACCACTGCTGAAATCCACCCGCATTCGGTGGGTTGGCGGGTGTTAATGTCAATCTCTGGCTATAACTATTATAGACATATCTGAGTGTATATTTTAGCTCACTGTAGAAGTTATCTATGAAATAGTATTGTAAGTGTACACAAGCTAAACAAATATAGTTTGGCTTGTGCACAAACAACACAGGGGTTTTCTTGGGGCACAGCTTTAAAGTCACTATGAAATCAAAATTGACCAGTTTTATTTGTTTATGGACTATTGCAGTGTTTATTATAATGACTTTTATTCATGTGCCCTTGTAATCTTTAATCAAATACATTCCACTCCACCTCACAACAGTCTTTTTTCTGGCAGTGTGTGCATGAGGGCGGGACAAGGACTTGTCACTCACATTGCAGCAATAGCTAACGACGACAATCCAATCAGTTCCTAATGGGGAAAACCAAGTCCCGCCCTACTTGCTTTTCATCTGAGAAGCTGTTTAATTAACGTCACATTACACTGTATAACTCAATAAGTTCAGAATACGCAAAACATTTGAGAAAACGTATTAACTCAAAACATTTAAGTAAACTAACTCATTTTTTTAAGTTAGTAGAACTTAACATTTTTGTGACAAGTGGGGCGGAGCAAGGCCAGTATGGTGCACAGGTGTCTCTCATTAATAATCACGTCATCCCTTCACTTCCACAGTTCTCAGCCTCGCCCCAACTCATCATAATGTTAATTACATGGCTAATTTACATAAACATCACATTCAGATCTTGGTTAAAAGTTCGATAGCAAATAACACATGCTATTATAAGTATCAGAGAGACTGTCATTATATACTTGCATGTATATAATCAAAAAACATACAGTATATGTGGACTTAAAAGTTTCGCAGCCCATCCTCAACCTAACCACAGGCTCTACTCTTCACCACAATGGTAAACCTACAAAACTAACATAACAGAACCCCCTGTAAATCCCAACATACAACATTAAACACTAACTTATGTCTCACAAAAACACAAAATAACACTTAATTTCGACATTTATTTATACAGTCTGACACAAAGCATGTTCGAAATTAAAAATCTGCTATAACTCAACTCAGTCATATTAAGTTTAGCTTACTACAATGAAATTGAGTTCACACAACTTTATTAAGTACAATGAACTTTCATTATTATTTGAATGAAACAAACTGGTGGTATCACACACAGTTTCTGCCAATCTCATGTTAATCTTGAGTATATATAGAGTAACAATGCATCCTTCATATCTCCGAAAAGTCTTTAGTTTTATCATATTTATAAAAGATAGATACGCTAAACTGAGTCTTTCCGAAAAAAGCTGAGCTCCTGGAGGCGTGCCTGCCGTCAATCCCGTGGGCGGAGCTAAAGAGTCACAGCGCGCGCAGCTTTTGCGTAGATAAATACAAAGGGAACAAAAACGTTCGTGTTGTTTACATTATACGCACTTGCGCGCCGATTGCCAACAAAACACAGACTGCACATCTGATGCAGCTTTACTCACCACCCACGATCTGCAAATCAAGGATGTCATATTTAAGAAAAGTAACGTAATAATATTGACTGATATTCATCGTGAGGTGTAAAATACTGTAATTTCTTTCTTAGGTTGCAATCTAATGGTTATTTTTCTTAAATGAGACCGCCTCGATGATGTATGCAGCCTTCAAAGGGTGCAGCCCCTGAATTTGGACACAGCCATTGTTGAAAAATCTCTCGGCTTCCGTAACCCGAATGAAGCGCGTTGATGGACGTGCTCTTGCTATTGTTCTGGGTGAAGTGTGTGCACGCTTACCAGGGCGAAGTGTCTGTACAAGGAATTCCGCTCTCTTTTGACGTCATATAGGCCATACTCTGAAAAAAAAAAAAACTCTCCAAAACCGGAAGTAGTGAATTTGGCACTCCATGTTTTGAAACTTTGGCTATGTTTAGCATGAGAATCCAACTCTTTAACGGTGTAAATAAGTCAGAATGCATGAAATAGCATTACACCCCCCTCTTTAATTAATTTAACTGTTCGGTTTTACAGTGTAGGGAGGAAAAAATCATCACAACTTCTGTTTCCACACTGATTTTACAATTCCAGTAGTAGAAAAAATAATTCGATTTTTGTCCTTTTGGGTGTTCCAACACATTGTATATAGGTGACAGTTTTATTTGATTTGCTCATAGTGTTTTAAAGTGTTATTTTGAGAAAAAAAAAAAAGGTTCATGGATTTGGTTCATGGCATCAAGCCTTAATAAAAGTGCAAAACATCTGCATAATCTTCAAGCAGAGCATATTCTGCTTTCTTTTGGTCCTTATTGCATCTGGATGGAGTCAACAGTTTCCTCTATCATCTCCTGTGTTGTCTGCTGAACAGAACGCTGTGCAGTAATTTTAAATGAGCGTTCATTTTGTGGCAGAAATACAACAATATGAACCAGATTTTATGCTAAATAGACCAAAATGTTCTTTGTGAGACTACATGTAATATACATAGAGCAGAACTGCTTTTTTTGTTGACAAAAACAGCTAAGCATGTGATAAAATAGCAATAAGAAGCCTGTTGGTTTCACCATAACATGTTTAAAAATTAAATGCATGTCTGTGTGTGTGAAGAAATAAGTAATACATCTCTCAGAGACCCATGTTTGGCTGCTCCAACAACAAAACACAGCTCGTCCTTCTGTTTATCTGTGCAGTGAAAGTTCTCAAAGGTTGTTGCGTGGTGGACTCTGGCCGTCAGGCGCTGATCTGGTGATTAATATGGCGCTGGTGGGCTATGATTATTGATGCTGACAGTCCATGTATCTCGGCTGCGACCATTCCTCTCTCTTTCGTGTAACCTTTCTCTCTCTGCCACTCTTGCTCAGCAGGCAGCATTCCCTACAATTTATAGTCCATCAGGGCTGCTCTCTCTCCAGCTTGCTTCCATGAGAGAGCGAGAGGTGCTAATGGAGCCTCGCTCTTATCACAGCCTGGGAGAGGGATGATGTGGAGGGGAAGACGAAAGATGAGCACGAGAGAAAGGAGGATGGTGCCGTGGCTTGCTGCAACTTTGCCGATATGAGCGTTTGAATGGAAAAATCCCTCCAGATGCTACGGGGGCGGCTCATCAAGTCTCATCTTGGCTCGTGCGCCGAACCGCACGCTTTCAGTCATTCATTCACGGGCTCGCACGGACCGGTGCGCTCGCTCTCGCTCCCCCCCGCTGGCAAAGTTTTGTCACCGCACTTCCACGGTTATCAGCTTTGGACCTTGTAGCGGTGATATCAGTGTAATGCAGGAGTTTGGAGTTCACACCTGTAATCTGTTTCAAAGCTGATCTTTTAGACTGAGGGAATCCCTATGTAAATAGCGTTCTGTTTACATGGTGTGTCCAAGGCTTTTCCTTTGAAATTACCTCTGTGAAGCGGCCAGGCTGTTTTGGCAATGCAGTCAAAACAGTGAGCGGCCCTTCGCAATTCTCCCTAACCCCCTCCTTCTCGTTTTTCGCCTTAATGCCCGTCTCCGCGCGGCCCCGCGGCTGTGTGACTAACACAGACAGAGTCTTTTTAAATCAAAATCAAAATAAACTCTCCTCTGAGGAGGGCGAGTGGCCTTTGCCTGTCTGTTTTTATTAGTTAGGTGAAAAATGAAGGCGAGCTTGACTGTGCTTTCCTGCGTGCGGAGAGATTCTGCCGCTTTATTCACACGGCGTATCGAGGAAGATGTCATGAAGTGTGAGGTTATCTAATCCCCGCTGTGCGTGTGGACGCACGTCTCTGCATGTTAATGAACTCCACTATAAGAGCAATAAAAAAGATATTAAGCTGTATAAAAGAAACGCTGAAGGGGAGAAAAGAAGCCTGCATGGCAGAGATCACATCCACCGATGGTTTTTCAGATTTTAGGATCTGCGTGTTCTGTGCTCTCTTTACTACGGCTGATTTGTCGGAAGATTCTAATCCTTTAAAATCATTTAGAATGTTTGCATTTGTTTAAATGAACTATTAAAGATTATTAATGAATTTATGTACATTTAAAGTCAATTATTGATTATTGTGTTCATTGAAAAAGCATATATTGGTTGAAATAAAACTTTTTGGGAATGTGTCTAACTTATGAAATCATTTCCACCTGGAGCTACATGCTAAGAAAAGTCCATAAAAACATGGCCCAATGTACCGTGATGATATGAAGAAATGTTCTCTATTGTTTTTTTCACAGGTGTTTAACCTGTATTTTGAATTGCACATTGCATTGTGTTGTCCAAATTTAATGGAAAAAGTACTGGTAATTTTCTGCCAGACTGTTATCCAGATTTCTAGCCTGTTCTTGTGGCTGTTGATATAGATAAATTCTGTGTGAGTATGAGTTCTGCCATATAATTCAATGTTTTATTTTAATATAATTCCATGTGACGCCCAAAATCCGTTGGGATGTGATCCGATTGGAAATGACGTCAAATTAAATTCTTTCTCATCCAGCACTGCCCCCATCCGGCAGTAGATTTTGGGTCATACAGCTGGGTGTAAAAGAGCAGACTTGTGCTGGAAACATCCTCTCACAGGAAGGTCTTGTGATTTTTGTGATGTTGCTGTGAGCGCAGGTGAGAAGACGGCCTTGAAAAAGAGGCCTGGGTGAATGTTACTGCTCTCCTGCATTTATGTGGTTCTCCTCTGCCCAGGTGGAGGTCTCCTTCACCCCTACCCGTCCTCTGTGCCCCTGCTGTCGGAGCTTCAGGGTACGGTTGTGCCCTGAGGCTGCTCTCTGTTGTCTGTCATTTAGAGTAATCTTCCTTTGGGTTAAGAAAAGAATGAGATATGTGAGAGTGGAATAAACTGACGGTCCGATAAATCCAAAACCCTTAGCCTTGTAAATGGATATGTTTTAATTTATTTTCAGCTGATTTGTACGCAAATGTCTTTTTCTTTGCAAATTACACCACTGTTCTAAAGTTTGGGGTCAGTAATTTTTTTTTTTTAAATGTATAATTTGATTCAGCAAGGATGCATTAAAGGATTAGTTCACTTCAGAATTAAAATTTCCTGATCATTTACTCACCCCCCATGTCATCCAAGATGTTCATGTCTTTCTTTCTTCAGTCAAAAAGAAATGAAGGTTTTTGAGAAAAACATTCCAGGATTTTTCTCCATATAGTGGACTTCACTGGGGTTCAAATGTCAGTTTCAGTGCAGCTTCAAAGAGCTCTACACGATCCCAGACGAGGAATAAGAGTCTTATCTAGCGAAATGATTGGTCATTTTAAAAAAAAACAAAAAACATTTTAACCACAAATGCTCGTCTTGCATTAGCACGATGTGTCACGCGTTACGTAATAGTGTTGGAAAGGTCATGCGTGATGTAGGCGGAAGTACTGTGGTAGGGCGAAAAACTCATTTTCTCCTCTAACTCCAAAATCGTCTGACAACGTTGTTTTACCTTTTTTTCTTTTTTTAATGCTCACGATGCATTAAGAGCCGGGGGGTGAAAACTTTTGCACAGGATGAAGATGTCCACATTTTTCTCTTTTTGTTGAAATATCTTTTTTTTTTTTTTTTTTTTTTTCATTTAGTACTGCCCTCTAGAAGCGACAGAAGATGCCTACATTTTTCCCGGAAGACAAATTATGTACAATTTACCTTGATCTTCAAATTCAAAAAGTTTTCACCCCCCATCTATTAATGCATTGTGTTTCCTTCTGGAGCGTCAGTGAATGTTTGAACCTTTTCTAACAGTTGTGTTTGAGTCCCTCAGTCGTCCTCAGTGTGAAAAGATGGATCTCAAAATCATTCAGTCACTGCTGGAAAGGGTTCAAATATGCAAAAGATGCTTGAAACTGAAGAATCTGCAGGACCTGGAGGATTTTTCTGAAGAACAGAGCTCAGTTTAACTGCTCAGGACAAACAAGAAACTCATGAACAACCATCACACAACAAAACAAACAGTCGTAGATCATCAGGTAACCACACACAGTATTAAGAACCAATGGTTCCCAAACTTTTGAACAGGGTCATTTTAATAAATTCAGCTATTTTTTGTCTTGTGGACTTTATGTAAACATTTTTTTATGTAAAATATCTTACTCAGGACAGTACTAAATAAAGAATAACATGCATTTTGCATCATCAACATGCATCTTTTTCACAGATTCTGTAAGGGGTTCCCAAACTTTCGCAAAGTTCGAAAAGTTGTTACTTTACAAATCATAGGAGACTTTTCCCTCAACTTCCCCCAACTTTTGTATATTACCAGCAAAATTATGTGAGTAAAGAATTTGATAATTGACCCTTTTTGTTGCTTTAAAGACATCAGCACTCCATGAAATCCACAAGTTTGTGTAAAACCTGAAGATCATGTGCTCCAGCATGATTTAAGAAAGATCTAAAGTAAAGTAAGCAAGAGTTTCTAGTTCACAGTCAAAAATGTACCTATTTGATTAGTGACGATAGTGGAGAATCTGAAATCTTTCTATTCATTTGACATCATGACATATATTCTTTGACATTTTTCAAAACCATGATGTCCAATGTGGTCTCAGACTTTTGGCCCAATGTCCGTAATCTGTATATCTGCTAACAGTGACACTGCTTTCTAGATACCAGCACTGGCCATTTAAAAACCCAAATTCAACATGGCCGTCCCGTAAGTCAACCGCTTTTGTGCATTATAAGCATGAATACTACCCACTGCGCCAAGAGAGAGTTCTTTTTTGAGGTCTTTTATGATATAGACCGACATTTAGAGAATGAGTTGCTTTAAAGTGCCCTCATAGTTCTCTCTGTTACGGTCTCAGTAACGGGCTCTTTGCGAGTGATTTATTGGTCTAAAGTGCTCCTTCGTGATTCCATCCCTGTTCTTTTAACTCAACTCATCATCCTCTCGCTGCACTTTGGCTTTGTTGTTTTGCTCAGTTCCTTCCCTCTTTCTCCCTCATTTCTTTTAACCCCTTTACTGGCTTACTTCCATCCATACTCAATTTTTTTTTTTTTCCCCCAGAAATCCTTTTTTTTTTTTTTTCCACCCTCTTCTTCTTCTCTGCCAGTCTCTGTCACTCTCTCTCTCTCTGTGTGTGTGTTTCTCTCTCACTACTGATTTGATTTGGTTGTGTGACGGTGTGTTTTGAAGCCCCTCGGGGCCAGCAGTTTTGGGTCTGCAGTCTGTGTGGGTTTGATTCCTCTCGCAATCGTGTCCAGAGTCACTCTCCCTTAAGCAGACAAACCAGATTAGAGTCGGCTTCCTTTTTCTGCCAACGCTGTAAACTGACAGTGAATTATCCTGGTTAGTTTACACGCAAAACAGTCTTACTGGATTCCAGGAGCTGGGGATGTATTTTGTTTAGACAAGTTCTCAGCGGCGTGCCATAATCCCATCTACAATGCAGATGAAGTGTGTAGAAAGAAGAGGAGTGTTAGAGGGAAAGCGGGCATGACTGGGCATGAGGCGAGAGGATAACTCCGGACAGCTGCTCTTAGGATTAACGGCACACTTTGAACTGACACTGGGATGAGATGTCACGTATCTGTGGGCTTCAGCTCATAGTCCGCTCTTCTGAAAAGACCAGCTTAAATCAGCATGAGTCCAGGTCGGTTTGTGCTGGAAAAATTATTCATCATAAGAAGAGGGTTAATAAGGTTAATAAAAGCTTAAGTGACAAAGACAATGACATTCAGTGTGAACAAATATTTAGTGTAGTTTGTTACGTCATGATTGAAATTGTGTTGAATTGTGCTAACTAACTTCAACACTGGTATTTTTGGCACATTGTTTAAATGCTATCACTTTAGGTAAAATATAAATTGAACATTTAGTTGGTAAAGTCACCATGAAATCAAAGTGCACAATTTTTATAATTGACAATTTAATTTGTTCAAGAAGCCATTTCACTTGGATATACATCAACTTCCATTCAATGCCGACTTTAAAGGTGCAGTAAGTGATTTCTGAGAAACACTCTTGAAAGGGGATCAGACCGAGCAGCACAACACACTTGTAGCCAATCAGCAGTAGGGGGCCTGTCCACTCATGATTGGGTAGGAGAGAGAGTGAGCCAATCGGCAGTAGGGGGCGTGTCCACTCATGTTGGGGGAGGAGAGAGCGAGCCAATCGGCAGTAGGGGGTATGTCCACTCATGATGGGGAAGGAGAGAGCGAGCCAATCGGCAGTAGGGGGCGTGTCCACTCATGATGGGGGAGGAGAGAGCGAGCCAATCGGCAGTAGGGGGCGTGTCCACTCATGATGGGGGAGGAGAGAGCGAGCCAATCGGCAGTAGGGGGCCTGTCCACTCATGATGGGGGAGGAAAGAGCGAGCCAATCGGCAGTAGGGGGCGTGTCCACTCATGATGGGGGAGGAGAGAGCGAGCCAATCGGCAGTAGGGGGCGTGTTCACTCATGATGGGGGAGGAGAGAGTGTGAGCCAATTGGCTGTAGGGGGCGTGTCCACTCATGATGGGGGAGGAGAGAGCGAGCCAATCGGCAGTAGGGGGCGTGTCCACTCATGATGGGGGAAGAGAGAGTGAGCCAATCGGCAGTAGGGGGCGTGGCTCTGCTTCAGCTGTGATAAAGAGACCTCCACTCTTGCATTGCACGTTTGTGGCCGAGCAATGAAGGGAGCGGTGTGTTTGTTTAGGTTGAGTTCAAATATCTCAGAAAGTGTTTCTCAGAAATCACTGCACCATTATTGAAATACTCTGACAAGTGACAAGATATCTATTGGTGTACATTTATTTTAGCAAAAATGCACTCAAAATGATCAACCATTCAAACCAATTCAGTCTCACATTAGTACATCATCATCCTTTTTTTCAAAATAGTTATTATTCAAAAGTACAAAACGAAATTGTTAAAGAAACCGTTAAGGAACCAGAATTGTTACATTCATGATGATTCTCATACCTAGATAATAAGTCTCATGGGTACACAAGCATTCACTGCAGACAATCAGCACTCAAAACACAACATATGCTGGTCTTTTCAGCAGTATGCTACTAGCACACATGCTCACATGAAAACACAGACAGTGCGATTCATTAACACATGGCTACGACTTTATTATCTTCCCTTCTGCCGCTAACAATGTGCTGTTAAGCAAACAAAAAGCCGTGCATCGTGAAATATGCGCCGTTTGCATCTGCCCACATGCGTGACTCAGTAACATAAAACAAAGGACTATTTTACAGCCTCTGTATTTGGTTGAGATGTAATTTGTGTAGTTTTTGTGACAACAATGCCATGTTTACGTGTCTAGCATGCATCATTTGTCAAACATCATTTGTCAGGGATATGTTGGAGCTGAGAGGCAGTAAATCTGTCCTTGTGTGAAGGAATCATGGCTTCAGGACATGGGATAAACACCTGTCTAAAGGTTTCTCCTCCTGCTTTCTTTTTTTCCATCCTCTGATGAGCTGTTACAAAGTTGTCAAGCGGTACTGCCAGTGTCGATGAGGACTGTAAAGAGGATTTTGAGTGGACCAGCGCCTCTGTCCTTGTCTTAGCTGAGAAAATCCCCTCTGTATTCCATCCCCTTTTGGAGGATGCGGAAGGAAATCCCTGCCATTTTCCCCACACCAAAAACCTCTCTCTTAGCTCCGTTCCAATCCCACCCAGCAACAGCATTTGTCTAACAGTGATGGCTTGGGCTTGAATTCAGATGGGGTGTGTTGGAGAACTCGGTTCGATCAACAAATGTAGCAACTCAGGTTTGTTGGTGAAACATAATCCGTTGTGTTTTAGGAGTCATATGTACACGTGTCACATCCGAATGTGTTGATTGTTGATTACAGGGCAGAAATTCATTGTAAATTCGAAGTTTGTACCTTCACTGGCAGGTGGTGCAAATTGCCTGCAATAGATAATAATAGACTGTAAAGTCACTTGCGAGTCGCTTTGGATAAAAATGTCACCTAAATGAATAGATACAATGCAAATGTAGATAACACTCCATTTCATTTCAGCCAATGCAAGCACACGCCCATACTTTCACTTCTCACATTGACACAGGAAGGGCAGATGCAGCTTCACCATCAGAAACAATATAAACAATTAAATCACTCTGAAATTTTACACAGATTTTATGTCGTATTAAAATTATATGATTTTACACATCACTGTAAAAAATAAATCCGTAAAATAACAGAAAAAGTACTGGCAGCTCATTAAACGGAAATGATCCAGTAATTTTATGGACATTTCCGTTAAAACACAATGGAATGAAGTGCAAAATTCTAAATACAGGTAAAACGCCTGGAAAAAATAAATACGGAAAATTCCATTAAACTAATACAGTAAATTGTGCCCTGTTTTTACGTATAACATAAAGCAGTCCAGTTCAGTAACAGCTGTTTAAATATATCTATTGCAGTATAAACAAGCATTGTTGCACTGTATTTACTGTACTGTCATAACATACACTCAACCAGTGTACCACGTTACTAAGTAAAGCGTTACTGTAATAAAAATTACTTATCCACTGAAAAAGTAAAGTAAGGGTTAATTTTTAGGTAATTTAATTACAGTTACTTATAATGTGCTTGTTACATACTGTAAAGTAGTTCAACAGTTCTGTTTAAATCAATATTGAATTTAAAATCTAAATTTGTCATCTAAAGATAAAAGTGAACGCTGCCTCTTTAAAATCGTTAGCTGTAGTGCAGTTGCGCGTGAGTTCGCAGCTTCGCACCAGTTGGCTGTGTAGTCGCTGTCTGAAGATGTCGGCAGAAGCGAGTGGCTGTTTTGCAGAATGGAAATATTCCAATTACTTCACTTTTTTGACACAGGTAGGCAAGAACATTAGGGTAAAATGTAATCTATGTTCTAGGGAGAAAAAACTGCACGCGCTCTCTGAGAGACGGTCTTCAGTCAGCACGCTCTCGACCAAAGCGCACACACATAGCCGCCTCTTACGAGTGTCAGATTTTCGCGGTTTATTACACATAAACGTTCAAATACACACACGGTTATGTCAAAATGCCGATCTTGGCGTATATTTGTGTTGGTTATGTGAATGTGAACAGCATGTGTAACAGCATATTGTCTCTGTGCATTAGGTCTTAGTGACAGCAGTCTTTAAAACATGCTACTCTCTACTATTGGCTGTCTGTATTATAAATGATAATCAAACAACAAAAGAAGAGCTTTAATAAGTATTCATCTATATTTAATTTATACAGTTATGACTATGCAGAGTTATTTTATATTTGATTATTAAATTTCTGTGGTATTTTTACTTACTACTATTAGACCTTCCTGAAAAGAAATATAGCATTGTTTTATTTGTATTTTTATATATCTTTACCATGGTATTGACTTTGGTATCGAGTATTGTGCACTTTTGGTGGTATCGGTATCGACTACTAGATTTTTGGTATAGTGACATCCCTATTTGTTACCACAAAAAATGTAAGTATTATAAATAAATAAAAGTATTATAGTATATGTTTTAATAAAGTTAAAATGTTTTATAAAACTATAAAAGGCTAAACTATTCCATGTTTGACTAAATTATTAAAAGAGTTTCCTTTCTATTGTCTATCCGGTCAAGGTTTATAGGGATTTTAAGAAGTAATTAGTAAGTTACTTATTGAGTAATTAAATTACTTTTCAGACAGAGTAATTAGAAAAGTATTTTAAATACAACATTGATGATGTAATTAGTAATTAGTAATGAACTTACCCAACACTGCACCCAAACTTGAAAATTTCCTGATCATTTACTCACCCCCATGTCATCCAAGATGTTCATGTCTTTCTTTCTTCAGTCGAAAAAGAAATTAAGGTTTTTGAGGAAAACATTCCGGGATTTTTCTTCATATAGTGGACTTCAACAGTTTGAAGGTCCAAATGTCAGTTTCAGTGCAGCTTCAAAGAGCTCTACACGATCCCAGAAGAGGAATAAGAGTCTTATCTAGAGAAACCATCTGTAATTAAAAAAAAAAAAAAAAAAAAAAAAAATGTATATGTCTATGATCCGCACACATTACGTAATCATGTTACACAGGTCATGTGTGATGTAAGTACAGATCTACTCCCTTTATAAAAAAAAATAGGTAAAACAACAATGTCGGACGATTTTGAAGGAGAAAATTAGATGAAGTACTTCCGCCTACGTCACGTGTGACCTTTCAACGTAATTTATTTTTGACTGCAGAAAGAAAGACGTGAACGTCTTGGATGATGTGGGGGTGAGTAAATGATCAGGAAATTTTAATTCAGAAGTGATATAATCCTTTAATGTGTATAAACACTACTGTTCAAAAGTTTGGGTTCGTTAAGGTTTATTTATTTATTTGAAAGCAGTCTCTTATGATAAGACCGTGTTAATATTGTGAAGTATATTTAAAATAATTTCTATTTTAAAATTTAATTTATTTCTGTAAGGGCAAGGCTGAATTTTCAGCATCATTACTCCAGTCTTCAGTGTCACATTATCCTTCAGAAATCATTCTGATATGCTGATTTGCTGCTCAAGAACAGTTCTTAGTTTGTGGAAACTTGAAGATTCCTTGATGAATAGAAATTTAAAAAGAACAGCATTAATTTCAAATAGAAATAAAACATTATACATGTCTTTACTGTCACATTTGATTAATTTAACACTTTGCTGGATTTTCTTGCTGGATAAAAGTTTTTTTTTTTTTTATTATTATTATTTAAAACTAATCTTACTGACCCCAATCTTTTAAACGGTAGTGCATGTCTTTCTTAACCTGTTCATAACATATATTTTACATGCAGAGAAGTGTAAGAAATCTTCCAGGCTAGAAAAACTTCAGAAGCTTTACAGGCATTTTTCATCAGACCGCTAAATTAATTGAATACAACAGTGAGTACTTTTGTCTCTGAGTTTCAGCAAGGATTTTTAAGCTTTGCTCAGCCTCTTTTTCCCCTGGAGTGTTTCTTTCCAACCCTAATAGGATGATTTTATGATAAAGTTTCTAGTCACTTGAAAGCTTTAGTTCCCATAGTGATTTCACAGATGCACGTTTAAGTTTGCATTGTATTTCACAGCCTTGAAGGATGTCTTTCAGGTAGACTCCTGTTTGTCGCTCTCAGAGTTTCTTTGTCTTTTCTGCCTTCAGGTTAAAACGTTTTTTTTGTAGATGTAGCTCACTGATAATAGGGATTTTCGAGATGGTCAACAAGTCATCCGGTTGTGAGAAGTGATTATTATTATTTTTTTTAGATTAACTGTAATATTTTTTGCAGCAGTACTTTAAAGGGGATTCATTTAGAATCTTTATAAATGCAACCTCTTAGAGAGGGTTTTAGTGTGTTTTTAATACGAGTTGCAATTCTTTTACAGCCATCAAAACACCACTTGTGTAACAAATGCAACACCCTCAATTATAAATAAGACAATTACAGACTTCAAATTGCCTGCTGTGAGCATTGTTTCCGTTATTAAGCGTGATCCACAGGTCTCGCTTTTTTATGGACTATTATAGCAGTGTTTCCAAACCTTTTCCTGGAGGCACACCAACAGTACACTTTTTGGATGTCTCATCTATTTCAGGCCATGAGCTGCGTTCAAAATCACATACTGTTTGTTAGTTTCTTCATTTGATTTGAAATGTACCTCACAAGCATTAAACAAGTATGTACAATTTAGTTTGAATATGGATAGTATGAATGACATTCATATTCAGTTGTTTGATAAGGTGGATACTTGATTGTATCCATCGTTTGCTGATTGAATGGAGGCAGATCAGCTTGCAGTCAATTGTAAGAAAGGGGTGAGATTTAAGTTGACTGAATGATCCTTCAATCATTTAGTCAACTTAAATCTGCAGCATCTTGTATTGTGTCTTGTAATTATACAGTACTAAGTGTTCCTGTAGCTCACACAGTAACAGCATGGTGCTAGCATTGCCAAGGTCATGGATTGATTCTGAGAAAATGAGTTCATACATTTTCTCAGAATCAATCCATGACCTTGGCATTGAAAATGCAAGTCAAGTAAGTCTAGTCAAGTCAGATTTATTTGTATAGCACGTTTGACAATATACATTGTTTTGCATAAATTGTGATGTTAATGTTTATAATATCCTCATGCCTTATAGTCATATTTAGCAGATTAGAGCTGGGCAACAATATAGTTTACATTTTGCAACTACAAGCAATTGAGAGGTTGAGATATGCTATATATAGTATGTATCGCCCTACGTGAGTATATTGTATTTATACAAATATACTTATTTCTATCATGACAACTCTCTGAAGATTTTAGCATGGTAATGGATATGATAATGTTAATGTATTTGGTCTTGGTGGAATAGATCTGCTACGCTGCTGCTGCTGCTGTAGATTATTGCTGTTGCTGCTGCAGAGCAAGTACATACATACGCCGCTACGCTGCTGTGAGTATGTAATACTGCTGCTGCACTAATAGCATATATCAATTACACACAGCAGATTTATACAGGTGGAGCTGGGGAAGGTGGAGGGTTTTAGACGAACGTTGAAAGCGCGCTGCAACTGCTATAGTGAATGATAACCAGCCATTTAAATGTTGAGCAGCAAGCTAATTGGCTGCAGATGTGACATAAACCAGTCAGCTTGTGCTAAGTAGTTAACGCTGTAAATATCATCCGTTTGCATTAAGGACCCATCAGCCTGCGCCATCTAGAGTTTCATGACAGAACTAGCCATATATTTAACTTTGTATAAAGGGCTGGACGATATATAGTATAGATGCATAATCAAAATCAGCCATTTGAGATTAAGTTTTTATTGCTTTATGTACATGTATAAGGGTAAAGTTGGATATAATGTACTGTATATCAAACTTTATATATAAAGCAGTGAGATGAAATAAACAATCACACTGCCTAGATTTGCTGTATAGTGTTTTTTGTTTTAAGTGAGTATACTATACAGTATGTATGCAAGTAAAGTAGGATGTACTATACAGGTGCTGGTCATATAATTAGAATATCATCAAAGAAGTTGATTTATTTCACTAATTCCATTCAAAAAGTGAAAGTTGTATATTATATCCATTCATTACACACAGACTGATATATTTCAGATGTTTATTTATTTTAATTTTAATGATTATAACTGACAACTAAGGAAAATCCCAAATTCAGTATCTCAGAAAATTAGAATATTGTGAAAAGGTTCAATATTGAAGACACCTGGTGCCACACTCTAATCAGCTAATTAACTCAAAACACCTGCAAAGGCCTTTAAATGGTCTCTCAGTCTAGTTCTGTAGGCTACACAATCATGGGGAAGACTGCTGACTTGACAGTTGTCCAAAAGACGACCATTGACACGTTGCACATAACCGCACCCTGGAGAGGATTGTGAAACAAAACCCATTCAAAAATATGGGGGAGATTCACAAAGAGTGGACTGCAGCTGGAGTCAGTGCTTCAAGAACCACTACGCACAGACGTATGCAAGACATGGTAACATTTTGTAAACAACATTTTGTATGGACAAAAACATTCTTCAATATATCATCTTTTGTGTTCAGCAAAAGAAAGAAGGGGATGCAGGTGTGGAATTTTTTGGCTGAAATATCCCTTAAACGCAGATTATGATTATGTAATCAGATTACTTTTTTCAAGTAACTAGTAAAGTCCCTTTACTGTACAGAAGTGAATTTGCATTTCCTTCAGTCTGAGGCTTATTCATTTTACTTTTGGTGTGAAAGGACCTTTACATTTGCAAAAAATAGAACTTTTTTGTTGTTATAGTAGTCCATCCCAGATGAGAAAAAGGAACGTAATGCATTACTTTCCATAAAAAGTAATTAACGCAATTAGTTACTTTTTTAGTGAGTAACACAATATTGTAATGCATTACTTTTAAAAGTAACTTCCCCAACACTGCTGACTAGTCGTTAAAAATATGTAGTTTTAGCACATCCCCACTTGCTAAGGTAGATAAAAGGTGACCGGTATGTGGGCACAGCAGACGTCCTGTTAAGTGCAGGGAGGGAGGCATGGAGCTGTAGCCCCAGTATCAATTTTCATTTTCGTCTCCTGAAAACGCCCAAAGGTGCTGAGAGCCACTCGAGCGTCCAGGTCTCCCACAGACAGAAGATAAACTAGCAGACCCTTTTCATTTTAATCCGGAGTAGATGGAGAGTTAAGTCCTCTTTCTCAGCCTCTGGTGCTCGTGTCAGTAAGGAGATCATTGTTCTCTTCGCTCCTTGCTTTCATTCGACTCGTTCTCAAGTCCCACTAAAACCCTTCATCCCTCCACCTCAATCAGTTCTCTGTGTTTCTAACAATGACTCGTAATTTAAGTGACTTCACACAGTGTGTAATCAAACCAGCTCTTTTCGTAAGGGTTGACTATGTCTCAGGCGGTATAGACACACACATATGGCTGATAAACAATATGGCTAATGAAAAGACCATAAGGACCCACATTCCGTGACAAGGAAACAAAGGCTCGTGAATGAATATGCCAGCTTTCTAATTACAGACAATTGACATTTCCGAGTCCTCTGGGGTTTCGATGCCGGGCTGACAGTAGCAAATGCCAGCACAGAGAACTTCTCCATCACAAAAGATATTCGCTTCAATGTTTGTCGAGAGTCTAATCAAACAAATTTATATTCATGGTTGGTGACCTAAGTAAGTTGATTCACAGAATTTATGTACACAAGGGAACGAGTCGTTTATATCAGTGCGCTTGTAGTATCAAGGCCATTTATAAACCTTCGCCGTCTCTCAGCCATTTGTGTCAGGAAATATTAGTGGTTATTATGGAGAAATTTAGCTGTAAATCAGCCCACAGCGATGGCAGATTCAAGACACGTCACCTGCGTGGAATGTCTTCATCATGAACGTTTGTTTTGTGCCAGATTGGGTTATGAAGATGTCCATGAATGCCTATGAGGATTTTTAGATATGCTAAGTGATACACTAAAGATGGAGGATTTGCTTTTAAAAATAGTGTGAAAAGTTGCTAAAGTTGTCATGTGTGACCCATTTGCACCTCTATTTAGCGCCATACTGTTACAAATAGATTGCTTGAAATGGAGGTCAATATCAGGGACAAATAGAACCTAAAACCACATTTACACTGTTCATCTTTGATATTATGCATGTTATGCATTGATTCCATTTAAATGACATCTTTTTTCCTTCAGAATGTTTGTTTTTAGCTGCAATTAAAAAGGCTTTGATCTGAATAACATTGAATGACATCTGCTAATGTCATTTATAAATGTTACTTGACAACCAACAGTGAGAACACCTACAGGCATCCCAACTGTCAGAGACTAATTACGTGCAACTAGCAGTGTGAACAGTTTAAATAGTAGTAGTTTATATCTATTTTTGGCCCTTTTCATCACTTGTTTGTGACAGTGATCATGTAGAGTTGATAGGAAACTTGGCAAATGACACAAGATGGTCTCAAGCTCGAGCGTCTTGGAGAATGTGCTGCACATCACTAGGCAACAGATGACATTTTAACCACAGAAAATTGCACAGAGTTGCTGCCACAGCCTACAATATATTGCCTTTAATGGAGACCATGCAGGTTATCCAAAGCTACCGAAACCACTGCTGAACATTTGAGGCCTTAAAACCCATTTGACTCTTTCACCCCCTTTATAGAGGTCACCGTAAAATCGACTCCCCATCCTACACCCTTTTACGATGCTTTCCAGGTGCCCAAGAATGACGCCATACAATCTGTTCATTCATTAATTAACTCAAGCAGCCCTCAATATGCAAACATTTCTCTTTTTTTTAATGGCTGTGCTATAAAATAGGTAATTTTGTCAACTGGGCCCCCTATATGAGAACTCTCTGAAGACCAACAAATCTTGAAAGCTCGCCATAGAAAAAGCAGAGATTATGACCTCATTAATAAGCATTAAAGACGAGCAATGCAAGCTTAAGAAGTGTGTCTCTGTGGACGTGTGGGATGCAGCTTCGTTGAGTTCAATGTATCTGAAAATTACCCTTCAGCCCCTACCAGCAAACTTCTTCCTGCTAGTATTGGATTAAGCTAAGTCATTGTGGCTAATTACTCTCTTTCTGATAGTCATTTCTGTATTTTTCCAATACAGAAAGCTATGTTCTGGTCATTTGCACAATGCAAGGAATGCCATTTTCTACTGATACCCCCATTGGCTATAGTAGATGATGCTAGCTGAACTGGGATTGATCTTTGACTCTTGACTTTGAGTTGAAGTCTTTGGACTTTAGACAACACCCATCACAGAGCCATTTGGGTAATGGCTTCTTTATCCCCTAGCGTAGCAGAGGCTTGTTATGAACAGGATGCTCTTATTGAAGAGGGTGAATAAACCTAGAAGACTTGTTTTTCCGCTAAGGTCCATTAGCTGGCCTTAACCGCAATATTTGTTGTTTACACCATGCATACAAAAACACTACATGCAAAATAGTCACCGTAATGCCAGCTGCATTACATATTCCTGAATATCGTTGGTCTCCTCTCTCTCTTTTAGTCATTTTCTGTCGGCCTCTGACTCCAGCACTTTTTTTCTTCTGGGTCCTGCATGCATGTTTCAATCATTGTTTAATTTCAATGTTATGAGCCGCATGTAATGTTACGGTGTTGACCGGTCAGAAATTAATAGCTTGTTGCGTGACACTGGGAGAGCGGTAAAATTCACCATCAATTCCGCCGGCTGTCCCCAAGTTTAATTACCGTTGGAATGCTGACTGGGATTTTCATTATAGCAGGTTGAAGAAGGGTCAAAGTAGATTTGCAAACGTTCACTTTCTCCCCCGGCAACATTTTATCAGGTGCTTGAAATGCTGGAATAATTATACATCAAGCTGAATAAATAATTGATTCTGTAATAGTCCCTTTCTTGTCCTCTTGTGAGACCCGACCTGAATTTTCCACCTCCCTCACTCTGGGCTCACCTGCTTTATTTCAATTCAGTATATTTGGAAAGCGAAATGGGTCAACTATCTGTCTGTCTGTCTGTCCATCTGTCATACCAAAAGCTGCATTAAAATTTAATATTATAACAGAATTTTCACTTATATTTATAAAAAGTTGTAGTCGCAGAGTTTGAATCAGATAAGCTTAATGTTCCACCGCTGTAAGATTTTAGCTGATCTTTTTCATTGTTTAAGGTGTGAGGGATTTGCGCCAAATGCGAGTTGGCGAGCATGTGAAATGGTGTCAATCACCAATTGGCCGGTAATATTTTTATAAAATCTAACAATGCAATGTTGTGAGAACATGATCGTGAACAAACGTGAACAGTTGAAAGACCAGTGCTGCATTGTCACGAAAGTTGAAGCCTTGGCAATTTCAATATTCAAGCACAAGAAGATGCAAAAGGGAACTCGATATGTTACTTGTGCGCTGCGTTAACCGTAGAGAAAGATGTGTACCAGTATCGGTGTATTGGATCTGTGCATTGGCTCTTAAAGTGACAGCAGCCTAATATTCCTGCTGCTGTCTGTGTTTTTAATGTTAATCAAACAACAAAGTGCAAAGAAGAAAATCATTCACTACTCTTGACTTTTGTAACTTTAATAAGAATGAATCTATGTTTAATTTATACAGTGAAGACTATCCAGAGTTATTTTACATTTGATTACTTTATTCAGTGTCTCTACCTGAAAACTGCTGTCTTTAATAATGTTTTAAATGTATATTAGTTAGGCTAGTAGTTTTAGCTGTGGTATAGAAATTACAATAGAGAATTGTGGATTTTCACTGGTATCTAAAGTTTTGATGTCAGAACTGCCAAAAACAGTTTCATTGCCGGTAAGAAATATTTATGGCCGGTAAATCTTCTTAAAGGGGACCTATAATGCCCCTTTCACAAGATGTAATATAAGTCTCTGGTGTCCCCAGAATGTGTCTGTGAAGTTTCAGCTCAAAATACCCCACAGATCATTTATTATAGCTTGCCCCTATTTGGGTGTGTGTCCCTTAAAAATGCAAATGAGCTGCTGCTCCCGGCCCCCTTTCCAGAAGAGGGCGGAGCTTTAACAGCTCGCGCTTCAGTTGCTCAACAACAACAAAGCTGGAGAATCTCACGCAGCCAAAATGAGGATTGTTAGTAACGGTGTTCAGCCTTATGTTGTTCAAACCGGAGTCGACACTGATGGAGAGACTCAGGAAGAAGTTACAACTTTTAGAATGAAACTGGACGTTTCTGAATGGTTAGTGGATAAATTTATGTAGTTGCTGTGGAGTTGATTCAACTCATCGACTAGCATGTGCCGTCATGTTAATCTTTTGTGCAAATCCAGCGTTGAATTGACACTCGTTTGTGAAGCAGTCCGGCGTAAAATGACGGCATGGCAACAACACTCGACTACAACAACTCTTCCTCTTCTCTAAAGCAGCCCAACATGGCCTCACCCCCTTTGTTGCGTGTTCTCAGGGGTGGGGTTTATGTAAATTTTAGGGTTTGTGATGTCACTATCCCGGGAAGAAGCTTGTTGTAGTCCCTACCAGCTGTTTGTTGTAATCCTTAAAAAGCGATTTCTCTGAAAGAAAATATCTCTTTGCATTGAACTTTGAGCGTCGTAACTTTACAGATGTTGTTTATGCTCAAACAGCAATATTACACACTAACTAAAGTTAAAAAATTGAAATCATAATCAAGGTCAATCATTAAGTCACCGGCCAATGGTAGGTGTGGCATAAAATTAGTTTTAGGCCCTGTTTCTAATAAACTCTCTAGGTTAATAAAGGTTTAATGGCTGTTTAGATGTTCTGTTCAAAATGTTATAACAAGTATCTTTGCTAACACTGTCTTGATGTTTTAACACAGTTTTCAGGGGTTGTGTTCCTTAATGGTGAATGCGAGGTAAATTTGTGTGTTCACACATGCATCTGCCATTATGTATTGTGTTTTTCTAGCTGTGTGCGGCAGAGCTTTCTAGTGCAGGGGAGTGGATGGAAGAGAAAAGTCCACATTGAATTAGCTTCCATCACTGCGCTCTAATGCTGTATAATGGCTGCAGACATCTCATGGGTAATAGCTCAGGGATTACAGAGAAGGCATATTGCTCTTAGTGACACCACTAACCTTATTAGAGAGAGAGAGAGTGAGAATGAGAGAGTTCGATGTGAATTTGCACTGACTGGAGCCTGAAGAGATGTTTTATTATATTAGAAAGTACCTGATCCAAATTACAGTTATTTACTGTATCTTGTGTACATGATGACAGCCATGTTTTTTTTTTCCCAGTCTGTGACATTTCACACATGAAACACTCAACTAAATATTTACCTAATGAACTGGACTTTTAATAGTGTGTCGAGGAGTTGCGTAACCTACTTGAAAGCCTTATTGCATGCGTTGTTATTCCTACACAATGGGAAAAACAGACTGCAGTGTGTCTGACCTATCAGTCTGTACATCTGCAACACACACATTGTTTGCCTCTCTAGAGCTTGTAGTACATGTCTTTGTATGTATAACACAGCTAGATAGATACAACCCGGCTATTCATCTGTGTCTGTTCAAATAGAAGTTTTGCAGAACCGAGGCAAAATACTCTGAGATGTTTGCAAGTGGTTGTGGTTTTTAAAAAGTGGGTTTTGCATTGGTGTACGTGTAACCCCCACCCCCCAAAAAATTGTTTTGTCCCTATAAGTGTGTCCGAGTTTAATAGTGAGTGAGAGAAAGAGATATAAATGGCACAGACTTGTTGAAAGCAAGATTGTAGTCTTTGAAAACGACATTGCCAGCTGGTTTAATCGTCTGGTCATCTGAATCGGATGATTTGTTCCCTGCCTGAGATTGCTTATGGGTTATGAGGACACTCTTTCACCCTTTCTTTTCTCTGAGACTTGAGTAGACTGTCCTCCACAAGTGTGAAATGGTTTAATTTACTCTTTCATTAATTGCTTTGGTGGATCTCGAACTGAGCCACGCGAGGGGTTACTGAATAGCCAGTACTAATCTAAAACTCCATTAACTCATGCCGGGGGAGGATTTCTGAATACACGAGGGGCAAATCAAATAAAACAATTTTTTTTTTTTTGGTCAACATATTACTTGGGATTGACAATTGTATTTGTGGTAAAATCAAGTTTTTAATGTTGTCTATATGTCTTTGTGGTGTTTTTAATTTGCTTTAAGACAAACCCATGTGCAAATTCATAAGTCAACACCATTGCTGAGTATTTTCTCCTTAAAGCTGCAGTGAAACAAAGACAGTCTCAAAAAACGCGGTTTGAAATCGCCCGTTTTCTCTACGTCACAAACATGTTGTAACCAATCATGTCAACTTGTGGGCGGGCTTTAGCATATCATTAACTGTGCTCTGAAGCAGGGAGTCTGAAGACAAGCCAGCTTATCCTGGTATATTTTTCTGCTGATAAGAAAAATCGGGTACATTTAGCAATATAGCGGGTGAATTATGTATATGATGTATGTTACTATGAACAGTATGACTTTCTCCACTGACGTTCTGAGTTGTTCAAAGGATACTGATTTTTAGAACAGGCTGAGATGGCGAACAGGAACATGGTGTGTGTAGCATTAGCAACACATTATTAGCTGTTTAATAACATAGTCATGCAAAAGGTTAATCATATTAATTACTGTTATGTGTCTAACGCTGTAGAAAGCGATACGTAAAACTTGTAGATGACCCTGTATAATTCACTCTTCCACTTCTTCTGAATCAGTTTCTGGGTTAAACATATATGGCCGAATTAACCAGTATTTCCACTTGACACTGTGCAGCGTTTACTACATTAAAGTTGAGCGAGAGGATCAGATATTCTGAGCTCATGTGATTGAGTGGAGGCAGGGCTAATTTGCATATTCATGGATTTGGGTATACTAAACAAGGCAAGGGTGTAGAGTTACATTCAAGCTATGTTAGTTCATGAAGAAATTATTTTCATAGAGAAGTTTAAATATGTCATTTTGGTGATCAAAGATGAATTTTAAGGGATCAAATTATTGACTACAGGGGGAATTTAAAACATTAACATTCTTGAAAATAACAAAGCTTACATTTATAATCTATACTCTCTCAAAATCTTCTTTCTTTAGGTCCGTCTGTGCTACAGGGCACACTGGGCAGCAAGCATATTCATATGTTTGGCAAAATAAGCTCACTAAAAATCTGATTTATAATTAACCTTAAAAATGTTACACTTACCAAACATGACATTAGATGTGTACAGGGGGTTTGGTAAACACTGCTTCTGTACAAGCTGTTTAATGCACAATGACTATGGCAGGGATGTTTTCCTTTCACTGGGTAGAAGATTGCATTTGTGTCATCCATTGATTTGCATCTTGTTTTGGTATCTCTTGTTATACAGCAGCCACGAAAAAAAGAAGGAACAACAGAGCACGCTAGGACAGATAAATGAGGGTGTTTCCCTGGATACGTGTTGTTGGAGACAGGGATGTGGCCATTTGGGGAATTGGACAAACAGCCCGTGCTTATTGGACTTGTATCGATTGCCATTATTAGCCATTCTTTGCATGAACGCACTGAATTTGCTGTGTTTTTTATTCTTATTTAGGAGATGGTTTGAACAGTCTAAACAGTTCAGGATTTTAATTCTCTTTCTTTTCTCTTTTCCATTGCAGTGAATAAGCACAAACCATGGATCGAGACGTCTTACCATGGTGTCATCAGCGAGAACATGGACACTGTACTGCTAGACCCTCCCCTGGTTGCGCTGGACAAAGATGCTCCTGTCCCTTATGCAGGTATACGACTTACCTAACTTATTACACAGCGCTCTGTAATACTCTATTCTGATTGGTCAATCATGGCATTTGAGGCATACAGGCATATGTGGCTGTTGTCCCTGACAACCAATGTCTTGCACTGTGCTTGTTTCACATCTCTTGTTTCCTTTTTCTTCTCATGATCAAATCATTTTAACTGGGATCAATATTTAATGTCCCTTATTAAAGTAGCATTGTAATAAGTGAAATAATGTACATTCAGCTGATCATAATATTAACGGGAACCTGTAATGCCCCTTTTCACAAGATGTAATATAAGTCTCTGGTGTCCCCAGAATGTGTCTGTGAAGTTTCAGCTCAAAATACCCCACAGATCATTTATTATAGCTTGTCAAATTTGCCCCTGTTTGGGTGTGAGCAAAAAACACACAATTTTTGTGTGTGTCCCTTTAAATGTAAATGAGCTGCTGCTCCCTCCCCCCTTTCCAGAAGAGGGCGGAGCTTTAACAGCTCGCGCTTCGGTTGCTCAACAACAACAAAGCAGGAGAATCTCACGCAGCTAAAATGAGGATTGTCAGTAACGATGTTCAGCCTTACATTGTTCAAACCGGAGTCGACACTGATGGAGAGACTCAGGAAGAAGTTACAACTTTTAGAATGAAACTGGACGTTTCTGAATGAGTTAACAACATCAGCATTGTGTGACTGTGTATTTAGTGTGTATTAGCATTACCTGTAGGTTTAAATTTCTGTACAGTCTAATCTCTAACGTTAATTTGTCATACCATACAATCCGCCATCCAAATGATAAGGTTATTTTGCAGCTGTTGTGAGAAAAGGCTATATCTGAGCCGCCTCACGTGATATAACCTACTAGCTGGGACTCGCTCTTTATGTAAACAGACGTGACGTAATAACGCAAAGACAATCGGCGACATGCTCGAATTTCCTGCGAAAACCGACCAGTACCACCTGAATTATAAAACATTATTACAAGCTAACCGTTGTAAATCAGGCTACGGTAAGGAGATCGTTTTCAACACTGGCTGGTTATGTACTTGCTCAAAAATGATAATTTTTAACCAAAAAAAATTATTTTTTAATACATTTTTTTACACTTTTTTTCATATAATTATATAATATTTAAACAATAATTTATTAATATATACTTTTTAATAGCCATTTTTAAAACAAGCCCTTTTAAGACAAAGTCTTCAGTACAGCATGCTTCATTTTGATGCACATGCAGAATATGTATCTTTTTAATTAAATCGCAGCCTTTTTGCAGTTTAATCGCGATTGTGATCATTTTGATTAACGTTGCAGCCTGTTTTTCCCCATATCTAATCTATTCCAATGAGACATACAAGCTCACTCAAGAACATCCAGGGTTATTACGAAATTTATAGCATCGGATGGTAACAATAGCTTGGTTCTTCAGTGTAGTGTTCCTCTACTCCTTTGTGTGTAAGTGAGGGCGGTTGAGTGTGAGATTTTATGTGTATTGCAGCATAGTGCTCATATAAAAGAGATTTAGTCAACGCTTTCCTCACTGTTATGGAGACAGATCCGCCTGACCTTCCTGCTATTTCAGAGTGCATTTCCTGCCTCTATCTCCATTGTTGTGGTGACACACAACCCTTGTATAAGTAGATCTTGTCGGCCTTTCCATGGCCGCGCGTTCAATAAACCAACTGGCCTTGAAAAACAACTCGTACAATGTGCGTTTTGGCTTTCGAGGAGGAATAGCCAACATTTCGAGCGTCTGTCACCTCTCACGGAGCAATGAATGACAGCACAGCTTTATGACTTGCGTGGTGTTTATGAAAGACAGATTCCGACTCGCTGGTTTTCAAGTGCAGGTTGTTTAGATGGGGTGGTGGCTGACAGATGCAAAGTAATTAAATAAAGTGATTTTTTTTATTTTTATTATTTATTTTTTTTTACACAAAGAGGAATGTGTGGAAGCATTATGACAGGTAACTCTCTACAGCTCATTAAATGACAATGCCTAGAATTAATCTCTTCTCTGACAGCCTTGGCAAAAAGCGCTTTTCAAGCTTTTATATATTTATTTTTGCAGCTTGTGCTTGAAAAGCATGCTGTGTGTGGTGCACTTGATAAAGATTTGTTGTTCATACCTTGGAGAATCTTTTAGCTGACAGCATGCCTCTTTCTTTACAGTACTACCATCAACCACTGGTGAGGACTGACTATCTTTGCAGTACGTTAATTCATACTGTAGTATGTTTTTGTTCTTGTAAAATCACACTTTTAAGTCAGTATGAAATTTCTGATTTTTTAAAGCCGACATTTATGTGATGAAAGTCGGGTCAACGTCGAGTAGTCGCTGATGACGTCATTAATGATAAGCCTGATCCTCGAGCTGAGACTGAATGCGGGTTGCCTTGTGCACAGCTATGGCGTACACAGCTATGCTGCCCACAAGGCTATTGTCCTACATAACAGCTTACTTTTATCAGTTCTTTTGTCTTTGGGTAATTGTATTTCTCACAGATTTCTGCTCGTTCTAAAACAGATACAGATAAAGTAGCACAGTAAAGATTACATTTATATGAATGCATTAGTGAGAGAGCGATTGCGTGTGAATTAATTCTACCTGCCTGATGTAAAAAATATATGCGAGAACTTTTCAGTTTCTAAGCTATTTTATTGAGAAATCACAGAACAGTGTTGACAATACATTTCTGCGTATTAGTTTAGAATGGCGATTAACTTATGTGTGCAATAAGCTGTTTAAAACGTGCATTTACCTGATCAGTATTAAGCATCCAGATAGTATAATCAAACATATCTTGTGGAGCACTATGGAAATGGAACGTAAAAGTGGACTTCAATGATTTCTTATCCTTTTGTGCCCTCTATAGGCCATGACCAGAGACTAGTCGACGTCAAGCTTAAAGGATTAGTTTACTCCAGAATTAAAATTTCCTGATAATTTCCTCACCCCCATGTCATCCAGGATGTTTATGTCTTTCTTTCTTGTGTTGAAAAGAAATGAAGGTTTTTGAGGAAAACATTCCAGGATTTTTCTCCATATAGTGGACTTCACTGGTTACCATTTACCAACGGGTTGAAGGTCCAAATGTGCCAGTCCAGTGTTTACAAAGCGAATGTACAACGACTAAGTCAAACGACCTTTACAAAAAAAAAAAAAAAAGGTAAAACAATGATGTCGGGCGATTTTGAATTTGGAGGAGAAAATTAGATTAAGTTTTTCACCCTACCACCTATGACTCATGCCCTTTCTACGTGATTACGTAACGCGTGAAGTCATGGACGCTCATCGCAGAGCAGTGCAAATGAGCATTTGTGGTTAAAAAGTATAAAATTTTTTTTTTTTTTTTTTTAGAAAATGACCGATCGTTTTGCTAGATAAGACTCTTATTCCTCGTCTGGGATCGTGTAGAGCTCTTTGAAGCTGCACTGAAACTGACATTTGGACCTTTAACCCGTTGAACCCCAGTGAAGTCCACTATATGGAGAAAAATCCTGGAATGGATTTCTTTTTTTTTTTTAGACTGAAGTAAAACATGAACATCTTGGATGACATGGAGGTGAGTAAATGATCAGAATTATCAGCGTCATGGCAGAGCATTAAAGACGACTACTCTGTGCAACCCCTAGTATGAAATGAAAATCCATTCTACATGCATGTTATTGATATTTTATTGTGAATCATTCATCCATGCATACGCTTAATTTTGTTTACATTTATTGACCTTGGAATTTTTAATTAAAATATCAAAACTCGATCTTCTGGTGAAAGTTATTATTTCTATTTCTTACCATTTTAATATGCTAAAGAATCATTTCTTATTAATATCAATATTGTGCTGCTTAATATTTTTCCAGGATTCTTTGATGAATAGAACATTTAAAAGAGCAGCGTTTACTTCAAATAGAAATCTTTTGTAACACTATAAATGTCTTTACTGTCCCTTTTGTTGAGTTGAATGTGTCCGCATTACATTTCCTTCTTACTGACCCCAAACTTGACCGCAATGTACTTTGAATCTTTAAAAACTTTAAATCTCAGGATCTTTTTCCTGCATAATCCACATTTTTTGGGAAACTTGTGTTGTGCACTTATTTGATTTATCAATGACAGATTAATGGTGGACGGCTTCTGTTGTTAAAGCGTCACCGGGAAATGAGTGTTGCGCTCTAATTTAGTGACAGGTGATATTTCACTTCCTTTTCACGGGGAGCCAATGGATACACACGAAAGATTGCTGCCAGGGAGACTCAGAGAAAAACGGGCCCTCCATCTCAATCCGTCATTCTCCCTAATTCTCTTCGCTCCCATTCTCTCCGTCTTTCTTTCTCCGTCCCGTTCTCCTCTTCCACGTCAGACCGTGAGTTATGCGCGAGAGGCTTTGTCATCAATCCTGTTTTCGTCTGTTTAGAGAATGGAATGCGGGCATCCTTCTGGCACCGCATTAATTGGGGTGTGGGAACACGACCCGGGATTGTTAAGTGCTTCGTCTCGCCCTCTTTCGTCTTTTTCTCCTGCCTCGCTCACTGTCTCCCATGTATCAGCTTGCTTTGATGTAAAATAACGATGATGAGCCTCAAGTCGATGATATATGCTGAGACAGGGATCCTGAAGATGAATTGTTATTTCTGGGAACAAGACTTTCCCCTGTAGAGCAGATAGCGTAGGTCTTGTAGTATGCACAGAGCATTCTCAATCAAATTACCGTGAAGGATGAGCCGGAGTCAGTAGAGGAATGAAAAAAAAAAGAAAAACGGCAGCTTCATTTGCTAATTCTTTATCTCGGTTGTAGCTTCACCAGCCTCTTTCTCATTAATCTCTCCTCTCAGATGATGTACAATGCCGTATTGTTCCGCTAAACTTTGCCTTCCTCGCACCAGATTAGCTAACAAAACCCAAGCTAGGATGCGGTCCAGGGAAACTATGGATGGATTGCAAAAACCACACATGAGAGTGAAAATAGAAGGATGTAGTGAAAGAGAATCGCAGCGCCTGCAGTTCAGACACTTTGCAATTGTATTGTGTTCCTTTTATAGAAGCAGGACCCGAACTGAACGATGAAAATGTTTTTGATCGTGTTTGGACCGTTCTGTCTAAAATAACCAGTAGACTTTGCATTTGGATACGCTAGTGGATCTTGCTGTTAAATTATTAAAAATAACGTGTTAAAAATAAGTTAGTGGATGAAGAGAGTGTTGATTATGTGCAGGTCACAATCCTCTCTAAGGTGTGTGACAGGCTGTCATTTAAAATTAAGGGTGTTGCACATGATGCAAAAAATCACACATGTATTATCAGCTCAGTCTGTTTCCCACAAGGTCGCTTGCTTGATGTAAAGAAGAACTGATTGGAGTGTCATTTATATCATATTTGGTGACAAACAATTTAAGAGTTGCATGGTAGGTTATTATAAACAATATGAAGTACATCAAATGTTCCAAAAATGGCAAAACTATGTAAATTTACCTACAACCTACAATTCTACACACATTCATCAGTAAATAAATAATGAAAGTTGATTTGTTTTTGTTTGTTTTTTATGTGGGCTTTCTAAATGATAAATGCAATTAGTTTTTATGCTTTCGGTTAATTAATCTGAGATATAGATGCTTAGAGGATGCTTAATAAAGCAGATTAGGGGGCGGTTTAAACAGGCAGCATGAGGAAAAAAAAGCAAGCAGTGGAACATTTAACCAAATGCTTTTCATATAAACAACCTTTGCCGGGTGATCCTCAGACTTGCAGTTTTGTAGATTTTATTTGTCATATTTGACTGTATTTGGCGAACTTAAAAAAGAAAAAAAAGTCTGATTTGCCCTGAAAATTTAACCATGGTAACTCGACCACCTATATTTTGAACTGTGAAATTGTTCATTCCAGCTGTGGATGAAAGTCTAGGAATTACTCAGAAGTGTGTCTGACTGAGTGAGTTTTGTTATGATGTGTGCGAATGAGAGTGTGCCCTAGATTTCACCTACATGAAGTGAATGAACAATGTGCCCTATCTCTGTCCTCCTTTGGAATTACATTCAGTGATCCCTGAGGGTCGAGAACCATGCCTGAGGAACTCTTTTACTAACTTATGATTCTCTTACTTGTATAGTTTCATCATAGTTTATTCACTTGGGGAGACAATTCCCAGTGGGAAAAAAAACACATTCAGACTCGGCTAATCAGTTTAGGAAGTCTTGTGTTTTTGTGCAATGCTGTATATGCATTTTCATGTTTCTAATTTTTCCCTTTTGTTTTCTTATTTTTAGTATGGAACCGAACCGAATCGGCTGAGCCTAGCATTGTCATGATTTCCCATGATGCATTGCGAGCGCTGAAAATGCAGTGCCTGTTATGAGTGTGAACTATTGTTCTGCACATACTCTGAGGCCCGCTGGGATGTATCCAAAAGATGTCCCTAGATGTTTTTCAAGAAATTCACAAGCAGCTTCCATTCTTCCCAGGTTGTCAGCGTTATATGTGGCGGAAAAGAAACCATGCGAATCATACAGTTGAGTGATAATTGAAAGAAAGAAAGCTGAGAGACTTATTGTTTTGAATCCATCCATGCTGTCGGCGAGGTGACGTGTTCAATTTCGCTGCCAATACCTCTCGTTTTGTCTTGAATGTTTGTGTTTGAAAATTGAGAGGTGTTACCAGAGACTCGAGGTGAAAGTCAAATTAGAATTCTGAGAATGTGTTAGATCCTCAGGGATCCATGCTGCCGATTCTCTCATGCCTTCTCTTTCTGAAGTGTAGTTTACTGCATATATCTCTTGCATGGTGTACCACCACTACCACTGAAATATATTTTTATATATAGATGTTGTTTCAGTCAGCCGTGGGTCTTTGTTTATGCTATTCAGGAGAAGCCCTGCCCACAGCCGATGAAAATCTGCCCTATTAGCATAGACACAGCCCTGAGTGAAAAGCACAGAGTCCACCATTTCTGTATCCTCACTGTAGCAGCTGGAATTGTACAATATCTGCGCCAAAGAGAGAAAGGGGGCTGGAAGCAGCAGCACATTTGAGATGTTTTGGGATATACCAATGCACATAAGAGTCTCCATAGACTCCCGCCATCTGAGCCACAGTTTCTGACATTTTTAGTGTGTGAGATTGTCCTGTTTTGTTGTTGCCGGTATGCTGGAGCATGAGCTCTTGAAGCTCTGCCCTTTTCTGGAAAGGGGGCTGGAAGCAGCAGCTCATTTGAGATGTTTTGGGATGTACCAATGCACATAAGAGTCTCCATCGACTCCTGCCATCTAAGTCACTGAGGACACTGAGGTTAAATTTCATTTTTAAAGGAAATGTCCCAAAGAAATTAGGCAAAGTCTTGTACTTCTGTGCCAATCATTTTACCCTGAACAGCTTCACAAATGAGGGTCTGTTTAACTCTGGCTTTTCACAAAGGTTGATTCTAAAAGATGAGTCAATACCAACGCTTCGTACTCAAACTTCATATCCGGAACTGATGCTGCCCTCACAAGCTATCAGAATGATCATAAACAAGAGTTTCCTAGTTAAAAATTGCGCACGAACACCCTTTCTGACATTTTTGATGCTTGAGATTGTCCTGTTTTGTTGTTGCCATTATGCCATGAAGTTTTGAAACTCCGCCCTCTTCTGGAAAGGGGGCCGGGAGAAACAGCTCATTTGATTTAGAGGGAACCACAGAAAAATGGCATGGTTTTGCTTACACACAAAAAGTGGCAACTTTAACATACTATAATAAATGATCTGTGGGGTATTTTGAGCTTAAACTTCACATACACACTCTGAGGACACCAGAAACTTATATTACATCTTGTAAACAGGGCATTATAGGTCCCCTTTAAGAAGCTGGCCTACCCTGCAGTAGCTAGTGTTCTCGAAGCTGGTTATGATAGTATTCTAGCATTTCAGTTATTGAAATAAAAAAAACAAACTTTTTTACATGCTAATTAAATGGTTAAGTACGGAAATATTCCTGTGAGGTCTCTTTTAATAACTGAAGGAATTCATTATGAGGGTTCATATGCCACAATCTCAAAGTATTATCTTTGACTTACATCTGAGAGAATTGAAATGAGCACTTCAAGAGGTAATTGGTAATTAGAACGACACATGCTTATAATACTGAATATTTAGACTAGCATTTGCAGCTGCAGTAGCCAAATGGACTAAGATCTGACAACATTTTCCGATTAGTGCCGATGGCACCTAAAAGCCCCTTCTAACTGGCAAATGTCCACCACTGTAGCCTTAGCGCTGATTAAAATGACACATCCACCTCCATGAGAGACTGGGAATTCAGCCAGACATCATTTGCGAGCATAATTTAATAACATCTTTAGGTGTGCGGATGAGAACGAACTAAACATTGCTGGTTTGAGGATCTCTTTAGAGATCCCACGGCTCTGTTTAATTAGCTCCTGACTGATGGCATGATTGTAAAGAGCCTGGCGTTACATTTCATTTAGCAATTTTTATGGTTTAGCATTGTGCGTTTTCAGTTTGGTCCCTGAATCCCCAAAGTTTCCACTGAAATGCATAACTTGTTATTTGGCTGACCTGGTACTTTCACAGAATTCATCTCGCAGGAGGGTTCCTTAAAAGAGCTCTTAGAAGTACATTAGCAGCAGACTTATTATGATGCCCAATTCCTTTGAAATAACAAAGAAGGTTTATAATACCTGGAGAAAGCGATCTGTTAGCATTCCCTCTCATCACAATGGCAGTTGCTCAGCTGGTGCAGGCCTTTCCGTAATTATGCGACCTGCTTGTAGCCATCTGTGCTTATGAGCACTCTATTTTTGGGCACAAGTGTTTTTGAGCCAATGTTGTTATTATGTTATTATACTTTTTAAATGTAGTCTTTGTGTTGGCTTGCTGTAATCAAAATAACAGATTGCATATGTGTCCCTGCATAAGTTTTGGAGTAAAAACAAACTTTAGGTATGCTAGATAAATGTCTGACATGTTCTACTGTGGTAAAAGTTGGCTAATGTGATGCATCTATGACTAAAGGGGCACGGAGAAGATCCATGCATGCATGTATGCATATAAAAATATTTCTATCGTTATTAGAAAGACATTTTAGAAGACCACTTGAATATATCTTTGAATTAATTAATTTAGATCTCTTACAGAAGGGTCAGGGTATAGTCATTATATAGTTATAACCATGCATTTTATAGCAGATACACTATTTTCCTCAGTTCTCTTAAAAAATAATTATTACTGATTACCTTCTGATCTTGGCAAAACATAACTTCTTTAATATCATGTAATATGAGTGATTAGGCCTTTGTTGCTTGCAAAAAAAAAAATCTTTTGTGAGAATACATTGCTACTTTTGAATGGCTGTCAATGGAGAAAGATACTTTTTGCCCCCTTATTAATATATTGTTTATGCAACACAAAATGAGAAAGATTATCAGTTAAAAACAGCATTTGGTCTGTTCCTTACATATATATACAGTGCTCAGCGTAAATGAGTGCACCCCCTTTAAAAAATACATTTTAAACAATATCTCAATGAACACAAAAACAATTTCCAAAATGTTGACAAGACTAAGTTTTATATAACATCTGTTTAACTTATAACATGAAAGTAAGGTTAATAATAACTTAGAGAACAAAATTTTCAGTTTTACTCAAATTAGGCTGATGCAAAAATGAGTACACCCCACAACAAGACTTGAAATATTGTGCACAAGTCATAAAGACAACTGTTTTGACACTTTTATGGTGCGCCTTTTGGCTTTTTGGAGGTTGGCAGTAAAAAATCAACATTTTTTATTTACATTTTTTGCTTGGGAAAAAAGCAACTCCCCCTGACACCTCATTTTATGTTTCACAGAAGAAGGAAAATAAAATGAGAGAAGGAATGACATGAGGATGAATAAATGATGGTCCTTTAATTAAAATGTTTTACTTATACTTCCCTTGGACAAATTCAGGCTGCAAGCAGGAATTTATATCACACAAGGAGCGATAACCTTCCAGCTAAATGACTAACATTGATTTAGATTTTTAGCACATCATACTGTCTATAACCAGTCCATATTCTGCAGACACTATGGAAATCCATATTGGCTTTTTACCCTCCTTCCTCCAAAATTACATTTGCTAAAAGTGCCTGGTGCCAAGTTCTGTGATGAGAAAACTAATTTTCCTCTAGTGAAAAATGATTTCCCAAGCACAGGAAAGGATCTGAATGGAGGGGGCTCTTGAAGAGCAAGGGTTAGGGCGTTGATCAAACCTCTCAGGTTCTGCTCATGATGAAGGTACAGGAGAAAGGAGAAAAGCCTCCCTTTCCCCTCCCATCCTCCCTTTTCTTTTGCGCTTCATTTAATCTTTTTGCTGCTTTCTCTTTCTGTAAAGTTGAGATTGGTCTGGACGTAAAGGAAGGTAGTGCACATCAAAGGATGTTGTCTTCAGGGGCCACTAAGATCCACACACTGATCCATTCTCATGTGAGAGTGAGAGTCGATGAGTACAGTATCTTCCCACTTCCTTTCTTGTCTCTGGGTCTTTTGAGATGATTTGGCCTGAAAGCAGCTGAGATGAGGAAAGGAATGAGACAGCAGATTGGAGAGGGTCACTAGGGCCTTCTGATTATTGGCAAAAATGAAGGAATGATTTGGGTTTGCTGTTCAGGCTGTGAGATTGCACAGAGCAGGAACCAAAAGTAAGATTGCGCATTCCCTTCGGCTCTCGGAGAGAGCGCCTTGTCAAACTTTCAAGTACTTATGGCAAACTCCCCTCTGAGGGGGGAATTCACTAAACAGCTGCACCAATTTTGCAGGTAGTGTTCAGCGCAAAACGTTATTCACTAACCACCTACAATCCAATTGAACTAGACACTATCTGTAGTGTTGTAGTCATTCTTTTCAGCTGTTACTTCATGGGGAAACCAGGCACATCTTGATTTTTCGGAGTAAGGCATTCCTTGGTCAAGCATGTTTTGATGGTCCAGTAAAAGTTCTTACCCTAACCAAAACCTAACCTAACCCTTAATCTAGAGGGAAATAATAGGTTGATAAGAATCCAATCCAATTCAATTAGCACTGAACCTAAGGGTGTTCCTCTTTAAAAGAACCGAACTCAGTCCCCTTAAAGTGGACCAAGAAGTGAACCAAGTTAAAAAGGACCCAGTTCTCCTTACGTTCACACTGTCCCTGTCCCTGAAAGAGGACTCGGATTCTTTTTTGGTCCACTTAAGTAGGAATGTGGTCAGACCTCTTTGTGTTCTGTTACTTTTTGGATCTAGTCCAGTTCTGTGTTTGATGGCTTGACCCTATGGCCTTCAAAATTTGAACCTATTCACCTACTCACTAACTAAGATATTTGTTTGTAAAGATTATTATTAATTATTATTTTGTAAAAAGACATTGCTACAAATGCTCTTGAATGAGCTTAAGTTGTTTATATATATATACATTTTGTTGCAATATTACATCTGTATCCTTGCAATATATCACACATCCTTCTTTGTAAATAACATTTATTTTGAATTGTTTTCCTTGAATCATGTTTCCTTTTTTTTTTGTGATAACTTCAGCATAGAAAAAAATAATAATAATACAATAAAAGAAAGATGCAAATGAAATAAACTGCTTTAAATTTTCCATGTACAGTAGATGCACCTAAAAGCGGCATTCAAGTAAAAAATTTAGTAATCCAATAAAAAAATAAAACAGCATATTCTTCACTATATGAATAAAACGCTACAGATAATTCAGTTTAGTACACATGCTGTGACAGCTGGTTTTCTGTGCATGCACTAGGTGTGTGCGCTCGTATATAAAAAATTAAACTGGCAAGGCATGCAGGCGCGTCTCTCTTACACAGTTTGGAAGCAGTTAAAATCACAATAAACAAGTGTACTTTGTGAACGAGTAATTTGTAGAGATCTGAGAGAAGAAGCAGCCATGATGAACAGCTGATTTGTACGGAGCTATCTGATGACCAAACTACATTGAATTTCGCGAACAGAAAAATCAAGTGAGCCCAGAGCGGTCGTGTTTAGATTGCGAGTTTTTAGCGAACCGTACCGTAAGATGATATCACACCATAAGAGTGTTTTCACACTTGGTCCTTTTCAGGGGTTTGAGGGGTTTTACGGTCTCAGACCCCTTAATGACGAGAAGGTGGTCCAAGTAGGATTCACTTTCAGCTAACGGTACGATTTGCTAAAAATGTCCATCGTGAACACACTTGATTTTTTCTTTCGGGAGTTCCAATGTAGTTTGGTCATCAGATGCCTCCGTACAAATCAGCTGTTCATCATGGCTGCAGATCTTTCACAGTGTACACTCGTTTATTGTAATTTCTACCGCTTCCAAACTATGTAAGAGAGATGCAACTGCGCGCCTTGCCAGTTTAAAATTTTTGATACATGTTTTGCGAGCGCATACCTAGCGCACGCATAGAAAGGCAGCTGTCACAGCGCAGGTACTAAACTAAATTATCTTTAGCATCTTATTGTGTTTAAAGTGACAAAAACACACAAGGTTCACATAAACAGATGGTTTTGTCTTAAGTGAATGTAAACATTTGAGAAAGAAATCATGTGTGTATTACTATATTGGATTGGTGCTTTACTGTAGTTATTAAAGTAACAGCAGCCTAATATCAAACCCTAATATTGAAACAGTTTGTTTTATTCATACAGTAAAGAATTTGCAGTTTTATTTCTCATTTGATCATTCCATTTCTTACATGAATGCTGCTTTTAGGTATACCTACTGTATCTTTCTTGTATTATATTTGTCCACATGACTAGAAACGCTGTATTTTGCTGGCAGGCCATAAGATGGCAATGAAACACTATAAACTGAACATGTAATGCGCATGTGCATGAAGTCATCATTTTCACAGATTTGCGTTTTTGTCGTTTACACTGAGACCGTTTTCAAAAACTTGCACTTTGAAACCAGTTTTTTTTTTCAGAAGCTTGCATTTTCAGACCACCAAAACGCCATTTTCGTGTAAATAAATGGCCAAAACGCATAAAAATGTTCCCGTTTTTAGTTGAAAACGGTGTTGTGTAAATGACCCCTTACAGTTGAGCTCATTTAACAGCATTTAGCAGTGTCGTTTTACAAAATAATAATAATTAATAATATTAATAATCTTTACAAACAAATATCCTGGTTAGTGAGGCACATAATGGGATCAAATAGGGTCCGCCATCAAACACTGATTCAAAAAGAAAACAGTATGAACACAAAGAGGTCTGAGACCACATTCCTACTTAAGTGGACCAAAAAAGGATCTGAATCCTCTTTCAGGGACAGTGTGAACATAAAGAGAACTGGGTCCTTTTTCACTTGGTCCACCTCTTGGTCCACCACTTTAAGGAGTCTGATTTCGATTCATTTAAAGAGGACTCAAGTGTGAAAACACCCTAACTCTAAAGTCTGATTGGTTGTCAGAAATGCTGTTCTCAGCTTATCTTTCATGCAAAACTTTCCATGCTGGTTGCTAGCTAGTGTTTGCTGCTGGTTTAGTTGATGGAGCTGCATAACAATGCTGTTTTTTTTTTAACACAGTACTACATTGTCTGATGATAAGTAATTCATCAAATGATTAATGGTTAAATGATGGGAAAGGGTATTATAACCAGGTATATATATATATATATATATATATATATATATATATATATATACACACACACACACTTTCAGCTTTTTACTTTTTTTTTTCACCAGCACTTTCAGCATCCTCCAAAACAAGCACTCGAAATTGGCTTGTAAAAATGGAAATTTGCAGTTTGCAAACAGCATTCAGCACAGATTTTTTTTTTTTTTTTTTTTTTGGCAGTGTTTATGCATTTAACCTGATTTGCATAATTCCTTTAGTGATTCAAGGCCTAAAACAGTGCAAATGAACTGCAATATCTATGGGCACAATCCATTCTTAGTTAACTAGTCTGCACGTTTCCATAGATCTAGATTTAGATATTTTCTGTTTATTATGCCCTGGATATAAAGCACATATTATTCATAGAAACCCTCAGCTGGCCAGTTTTATCATTTAATCTTTGTTAACTTTTTACTATCATTTTATATCCTCTACACATTTTTACAGTCAGATACATTCTAAAAAGACATATCAGCTATTAGCTTAAATCAGTCTACTAAATAATTATCATTTGGCTCCATTTGCATATATTATTAGTCATGAGCTATGAGTCATCATGAGCTAAAATTCAGCCATAAAAGCACTGCAGAAATAAAAGGTTATTTGTTGGAAATGTGATCCAGATTACACTGTGATTTGTGTGTGTGTGTGTGAATCATAAAGTGTTTATATGACTGGCAGCATTCAAACTAAGCCGATTACAAAGTCATAACCTCAAAACATCAGTAGTACTTGTTAATGGGAGCAAGCTGTGTAATGATGTAAACTATAAAGCAATTTTAACAGGATTTTATGCCTGGTATATAATTTTAGGGTTATATGATAAAGACCTGGGCCTTTGATAAAACAAAACCAAAAACAAGCGTATAATGAACAAGTAAAAAAAGTTAATGTGGCAGATCTAATGAGATTGAAAAGCTCTGTAGTTCCTAGAAAGGTTCGGAGTTCAAAGCACTCATAATAAAAAGCGGAGCGTCGGCTGATGCAGGTAATCCGCTACCTGCCGAGCTGATGCCATTGTTACAAATCTTCAATCGCAGTGCTCTGTGGCTGGATTCATACAGCAAGCTGCCTTTCATCTCCTGTGGATGGAGAATAAAGAGAAAAAATGTGTATATTTTCTCCTATATGCTTTTTTCCTGTTGCCCATCATCTTTAGATTGTGTTTGTGAAATTAGTGTGTTTATTTCTATGGCAACAGATTGACATGATCCCAGAAATGTTACGATCAGATCACTGTTTTAGCTGATTTACTGGTTTTGGTTCCAGTCTAGTATTAGCATGATCAGGTAATTTGCATTTGTTATTGAGGTATAAGCTAGGCTTTGTCAGACTTGATTATTTATGCTTTTTTCTTCTTCAGCAATTTATACACAATGAAGTTGGAAAATTATAGCAGAAAATGCAGCCATAAATTAATAACACAATTTGGGTTACAGCGGAAGCAAACAATAAAAGTGATTTCTCCTGCTTGCTCAATTTGCTTAATTACAACAAGCTAATGCAAGATAATTCTTCAACATTTTGTCGCAACTTCATTTATTAAACTTAAACAAATTAAATTAATTGATTGCAATAGGGACAACATGAAGAAAAAAGTACATAATCTTTCGCGGAGAGGGCTTTCCTCGCGTTTTTGCTTAATGATGCATTTAAAGGGGTCATGTGATACTTTTTAATTTTATTTAGTGTGTAATGTCTCTGTTTGTGCGTGTATAAGATCTGCAGGTCACACTTTAGTTTAGGGACCAATTCTCACTATTAGCTAATTGTTTATTAGCATGAATATTACTAGGATATTGGCTGTTTATTAGTATTTATAAAGCACATATTAATGCCTTATTCTGCATTACCTTATTTTACATCCCTTAATCCTACCCAATACCTAAACTTAACAACTACCTTACTATCTATTAATAAGCAGTAATTAAGAGTTTATTGAGGCAAAAGTCATAGTTAATAGTTGGTTAATAGTGAGAATTGGACCCTAATCTAAAGTGAGACTGATCTGCATTAGAAATCAGTTAGTAATATTTATTTATAACGCCGTACACAAACTTCAACCCAAAAGTTAGCTTGTGTACAGTGCGTTTTACGGAGGACAGATTCCTGAACCTACGAGAGTACAACTCCGGCTATATACATCTAAATAAATTAAAAATATACACTTGAGTATGTATTTTTAAAATAAATTTCATATTTTCACTTTGAGATATAAAGCTGTTACAGTGAAGAAGACAAATCAAGCCGTTATAACATCGTATCTGAAAGGTAGGAGAGTTACAAAATAAAAATGTACAACTGTAAAATGTTCTGCTCATGTGGTGCTTGCTAAATTGGTTCCAGTTTATCTGCTTGATAATCTGCATTTTAAGAATCTGACTTGGGTTTTAACCGATGACGTTAATAACAGTGTGTTTATAATTGCTTTAAAAGCCTTGGAAGCTGAAGCTTGTGATTAAGGGGCGTTACATTTCTGACATATGCTTGAGGTGTTTGGCCAATCACAATGCACAGGGTTCGCTGGCCAATCAAAGCACTCTGGGCTTTTCGTAATGAGGGGCTTAAATCAGAACGTTTCAGACAGAATGGGAATAGAGGTACTGCAATAATATACTACACAGTATGTGAACAATGTTTTGTTTAAACATTAAACTAATATTACACCCAATAAACAAAATATTGAACTTAGCATCCCCTTTTAAAAGTTAATGGCCAAATTTATCTTTATAAAAGTTCACTATGTTGTTTTTCATCAGGTTAGATATAATTAATCACTCAAACCCCTTTATCTATACTTCTCTACTTAACCTTTGGACTCGCAAATTTACCACTTAGGTTACTTTGATTTAATTTGGGATGCAGCAACAATGTTAAAATGAAGAATGTGACAAGGGGAGTCTTGTTAGCATTTAATATAGTGTTATTTTGGTATTTAGAATAGTTTCTGTAATGTTAGAGTTTTAGGGGTTACCATTAGGGATTTTCGCACCAGAGGAACCTTTTCATAGTTTCTAGAACTATTGGCTGAAGTACCCGGATTTTGCCGTGTTCACACTGCAGGAACTAGGCACGATTTTAGTTATAGGAGCTCCTTTTGGGGGAACTAAATTAGCTCCTATTTCAGAGTAGAGTCTAAACCAGCACTATAGGAACTATCAGTGACGTGAGTGTACGTTGATTGGTCAGACGCATGTCAAATACCAGCACTCGGCATTTTTAAAAAGGCGTGTAAACATACACGCCTTTTTAAAAAGCTGGGTTGTGTTCTTTTCTCAGCCTCAATGATATGTAATACTGAAAGTTGTCTTAAGAGATTTCCACTTTTTGCTCTTTGTAGCGCAAATTATGCATTTACATTCCATCTCTGTTATCACAAAACCCACGACACACAACAAACCGATCTCAGCATCCACCGGTTTTTAGCATTTGTAAATGCCGCACTTAAAGACGCCACTACCGGCTGCTTCAGAGTTCCTATTGCCGGTGCAAATGCAACGAGGAACATTGTCCAGGGGAGAAATTACTTATCGAGGAACTATCCTAGTGGCTAGTTCCTAGAACTGAGTTCATAGAACTATGAGGTGCAAAAGCCCCTATTGTGGTTAATAATAGAGCTTGTGCTTAAGTTGAGGATGGCCATGTAGTACAAGTTGTGCAACCAATTACTGCATAAATGCCAGTGAGGAAATTCTGCATTTGCATGCCTTGCATTTTCTGCCAACATTATGCATTACATTTGGTAAGAATCTGTGGCTGTATCCGAAAGCTTGACTTGTTGCCTCGCTGCCCTATCAGCCAACGACTTTGAAGACAGAGTTTGTGCACAAAGGTACATCACAAAACTGATTTCAGTGTAACGGTGTAATGATCTACAGCTTTGGTAAAAACTAAGCGAATATTTAATATGACATCAAAAGTGGAAAAACTTGGTAAAAAAACGTACATTTACACACAAACTGACCACCAACGGGAACTTTCAGATGCGTTCTTTCTTTTTCTAGCTCTACTGTCGCAGAATGGAAAGCACAGGATTGTGGGATATCAAAGGATACATCAATACTACCTTCAAAAATCAATCAGATGAAGGAATCTCAGGAGACAGGAAGTAAAGCTAACTTTGGATTCGGATGTGCCCTGATGCCTTCATACCTTGAAATGTGTCCTATGTTTTGCTTGCTAACATGTGCTATTGTGCTAATAGTTAGATATTTTATTGGGCAGGTACTATTGTTGTATTCATATTTCATATTTCTGCTACAAAAGTTATTTGAGTAAAGTTTATGGCTTAATTTAATCATAAGAAAACTCATCTCAAATGTGTTGGATCATTGCTCCCTGCTTAATCAAGTTCAGCCAAAGCATACTTTTTTTTATTTTATTTTTTTATTGTACATGAGTATTTGAGTATTGCAATATTTGCAAAGCTTTCAGTTAGTTAAAACAAATTAATTTAGTTTAATTATTTAAAATAAATGAAAACAACCTTTTTAATAACAAACCAGTTGCTCAAATAAATAAGTTTAATGTTTATATAATTAAACCAATAAGTCAGTTTTCAGTATTCAGAAATTCTGCTTTAATTCCACAACATCCTGTCAATCTTGTTCTCTTTGCTGTGTGTGATTATAGAGCTGGGAGCTGATCACAGCAGAGGCTAATCACACTGTAGCAGTCTGTCCGCCCGCGGCGGCTTGACATGACATGCCGCAGTTTCTTGCCAATATCTCTGGGTGAAGTTTAGATGCATCGTTAAATTCAGCCCTGACTCTATGTTTGACTTCCAAGTTTGTAGACAAGGAACATACGACTGCAAAGCAAATAACTGCACGGGCATTCAGCCTTGAAATGGAATCCATGGTGCGTCCATGTGATACACAAATGGAGGGTTGGCACTGTGAGAAAAGTCGAAAGAAAATTAATGTATGTACATACAGAGCAATACCGCTTAACCTTTCAGTCAGTAAGAACCCTCAAAGCCTTAAGTGCCACAATTCAACCAGAACGTCTGTTGTGGGCTTATGTGGATATTTCTGCCGTTTTCGCTGCCATTAACTGAATTCTGATAGAGCCACATTATAAATGCAGTATTGATTGTTGAATAACTTCTGCAGCTCTTTGTGAGCTGACTTTCTTCTGGATAAAATGTGTCTCCTTACTCAAATAATGTTCATTATCATTCTCATCTTGAAAAGAACAGCCTGTTTTTGGAAATGTACACGCATACAAGCAGTCCAGTTGATTTTGCTGTGTTTATTGCCAGTGTGGGCTGGAATAGGAACAAAAACTAGCGGCTCGAGGGTAGTTTGATATTGTTTTTCATTGCGACAATGGGTTAAGAGGTTGACAATGTACCGCTTTCCAGTTAACAACAGTGCTGTTATTGGATTGAAGCCTCTCTCTTTGTTCGTGGCTGTGATTATTTTGATTGAGTTTTATTTTTAGAATAAATTAATGCTGTTATTTCCTGTAGGTATTCTCCTTGATGTGAGACCTGGAAAGTTATTTTGTTGTTCTGCAGCTATTTAGCAGGAAGAATGAGACTAATGATGTTAAAGATATGCCACAGTTAGTTATGTCAGTTTGCGATTCTGAAAAATGTATCATTAAGAGTTTAAAATTGGATTATACACAATTGGAATATGAGCTATTGTGCTTTGGCAACTTTGTAAAGACTTGAAGATCATTATAGAAGCAGTTCTCAGTGTAAGATAATATAAATAATTTACAGGTGAGCCATGAACTGGACACCTTGACTTTTCCATGTTCTTGGTTCTGTGTATTTTGTTGATCCTGGAACAACATTTCTGTTCAAAAATGTAGCCAAAATCCTATCCCTACCCCTAAATCCCAACCCTACCCATAAGTTATCTTTAAAATCAGAGGGAAATGATGGTGAATAACACTGATGTAGAACCCTGGTTGGAAGCCTAAAACTTGACTTAAACGGTAAACTTGCTCCTCAAATCTGATTGATTGATTGATTGATTGATTGATTGATTGGTATGTTGTTCCAGGATCAGCATGTTCCAGGCAATGTTGTGCTTGATGAAATCACGTTCTTTTGTTCAATCGTTGGTTTGAAATAAAAGGGTCACACTTTAGATTAGGGTCCAGTTCTTACTATTAACTAACTATTGTCGAATTTTGCCTCAATAAACCCCTACTGCTTATTAAAAGTTTGTAAGGTAGTTACTTTTAGGGATGTAGAATATGGTCATGCAGAATAAGGCATTAATATGTGCTTTATAAGTACTAATAAACAGCCAATATTCTAGTAATATGCATGCTAATAAACAACTAGAATTAGAATTAGTGAGAATTAGACCCTAAACTAAAGTGTATGTATAAGGCTAACAAAGACGAAATAAAGGAAAATGTTGCCTGGATATACAGGAAAATGGAACATAAGCCCTATTCGCACGGGATTAGTATTATCTGGGGACCTCTTGTGATTTAGAAATTACATGGGATAAGCGAAGCCTACGATTTTACTCAAATCGATTTTACTCATTTTGGATAGGCTATTGCTTGGAAATGTCTTGTCGTTATATGTCTAGCTGTATGCTATATCATAAACAGAAGAATGTTCCTTACCGCATGCTGCTATACATGTATGTCATCCATCTTCATCTAATCATTCTTTTTGTTTTCACTCTTCTGATGGTTTTCAGCTTTCTCTTTCTGCAAATTGTATAGTTGTATGGTGTAGGGCTGCATGATTTATCGCGATTAAACCGCACGCGATTTGGCAAAGGTTGCGATTATTTAATGCGCAGCTTGTCAGAGCTGTGCAACTCTGTGATCAGTAGTAAATGCTTCTCCATCTGAAAGCCAGAGGGTGCTCTCATGCAGAAACTCAAAATATGCCCTGCCGCAGAGGAAGATAACACGCGACATATCGCTTTAGCTGAATAAACAGAAAAATGAAATGCTTTGATTGATTAAACATGACTAATAAACACACGTACTGCTTTATTCTGTGTGAGAAGCCACATCATCTCACAGAAGGATGCTCAGCTGTCGTTATGAAGTGAGTTTGGAGTAAAAACATTTTTTATTAAATGTTGTCTTTTGTTGGACAAGATGTTAATAAATGCTTCTCATGTTTGGAAAGATGTTTGACACGTGTTTCTTTTTCAAATGTACATTACAAGCGCAGTGCTTTCAGATAGATTAACATTTGGAGCCATACTTCATTGACAAGCTGTGCATAAAAAAATTTAAAAAAAATAGTTTAAGCGATAATCGTGTTTAAATTCAGCGTTATTTTTGGTATCGTGCGATAAATCGTGCAGCCCTAGTATGGTGTATAGCGATATGACCCAGCATCCAAAACACTCCAATGCAGCCTCCATTTTGGTTGTTAGTCTTAGCTGATGCATATGTTCACTTTAAATGTAACACATTTTAAAGGTAAAATAATATTGGACTGTTCATGGAGAAGAGGGGGTTTACTTCTTACCAACTTTACTCGTCTTGTACTTCACCGCTAAGCTACAGTGTTATCATGGCTCTGCAATACTCTTAGGAGTTTTCCCTCCGATTTACCGTTCAATCTCTTTTGCTCCCTCTCTCTGCTCCTCAGATAGTCTTCTCGTCTGCTTGATTCTTATTCCTAGAGTGATTATCATTCTTTCTCTCTTTTGTTCTTTAGCTTGCTAAATCATCACCATCGATTTTCCTCCATTCCATTGTTGCATGGCCCCTTTGTGCAGGGAGTGATAGTCCACTAATGAAGGTGTGTGTTTTTTCTAGATGCATCATTAAGTGTAATGGAACGTCTATGTCCAGTGCCGCCCCCTCTTTTCTAGCACATTAACCAAACCCCATATTACAGATTCTCCTTTAAAGACAATATTCTAACTCCATCTTTTGTGCCATCTCTGAAGCATCACACAACTAAATAAAAACTCCATAGAGTCTGAATACTCGCTATAATACACTGGTACACCACACATCCAGCCTATTTGTTGTTCAAAAGTGCCATTGATCACAATCAATAGGCACTGTGCCCAGTCACAATGGGTCAGCGAAGCTCTTTGGGGGATCTGGATTTGTGCATCTGTCCCAAAGAGATATAGAAACATAAAAAATGGAGCATGTGGTGCTTTAAAAGTGGCAGAGAGAAAGTAATGGATGCTGAAAGACCTGTTGAAGGATAGTGCATTGACCCCAGGCATAATGCACACAGGATGACTTAATGAAATGTGTAAGGGTGGCAGCTGAATCCAATCTGCTTGTGCTCTCCCCTTCACTGTCACCTGTTTGACTGGGGGACCGTGGTCCTGACAGGCCAATTAGATTCATATTTGCATATCTCTTTCGCTCCGTTTGCCTTGTTCGCAGGAGCGTAAAATAGGCTAATAAGGCGGCAGAACCTGTGTTCAGCAAGATTCATTCAGAATGCTTTTAAAGTGTGACATTCATGTGCTTCCCCTCCACCTCTGACTGGGCCCGGGCACGGGTGGATTGCTGATGAAATCTGAATCCCACCAAAATAAACGCATCCATTGTTTCTTCTTGAGTTTCTTTTTTTGTCCTTGGTAAAATTTTGAGTTGCTTTTACATTCAAAGTCTGGCTGACTCACTTTGACACACAATTTTTCTCTAAAAGGCAAATGAAATTAAAATGCCTGTTATGCTTTTTCCAATATTAACCTTTCATGCAGTGTGTAATATAGCTGTTTGCACATTTTTAAAGATCAAAGTACATGACAAATAAATTTATTGTCTGCTAAAAGAAAGAATCTATTCTGAGCTGCTGAAACTAGCAATTCCAGTCTTACTTACTGTTACATATGTAACAATGTAGCAAATTTGCATAATGCCAGTCTAAGGTTTTCATTGGCTGACCGCGAACAATGTCTACTTTGACCCGCCCTCAAACACCGCAGTTGTAGCTGAGGCCTGGAAGAGTTTGGTTTGTGTTGTCTCTTTTCTGTGCTGCACTTCAAAAGCGTGAGGACTCCAGCCAGAATTGATATGTTAAAACCGACGCCATTGTTACTGTTCATATCACTGTGTATCAAGTGCTGAGGAAACCTCCTGAGCTGAAATACAGATATGGTAATGTTTATGGTAGACCAATCACAACAGACTGGGCCATCTGACCAGTCAGAGCAGAGGAAGCTTTTGGAAAGGAGGGGTTTACAGAGACTGAATCCTTTATCGAATAATTTCAGACACTGTGAAAAAAGAGGTGATGTATATTATGAGAACATTAAAGTGTTTTTTTGATCTTGGATGCATGTAAACCTATTGTAGGAGACTCCAAAACAAAATTAGGGACCTTTAAAATAGAATAATAGGGGCACATTAATAATAAGTAATTTTGGATAAACTAATTTCATATTTCTAAGCCCACTGGGATCCTGCCATTTCCTTTCCTTTCCTTTCCTTTCCTTTCCTTTCCTTTCCTTTCCTTTCCTTTCCTTTCCTTTCCTTTCCTTTCCTTTCCTTTCCTTTCCTTTCCTTTCCTTTCCTTTCCTTTCCTTTCCTTTCCTTTCCTTTCCTTTCCTTTCCTTTCCTTTCCTTTCCTTTCATAATCCCGTGCGAATAGGTCTTCCCTTCCCTTTCCTTCCCTTTCCTTTCCTTCCCTTCCCTTCCCTTCCCTTCCCTTCCCTTCCCTTCCCTTCCCTTCCCTTCCCTTCCCTTCCCTTCCCTAATGTATGTGTATAGTGTGTCATATCATTGTTTAAATTACAGTAATTGGGAGCAGAGTTATTTAGTAGAATATCCAAGCTGCTTTTCCATAAGTATTGAAAAATGCTAAATGCAAATTTGATTTGAGTTTCTGGGATTGTAAATCTATAAAATGTGCCACTGGATTTGTGCATCTGTCCCAAAGAGATATAGACACACAGTAAATGGATCGTATTGTGCTTTAAACCTGACAGAGATCATATCAGCGGTTGTGCACAATATTGTATGACTTTTAAAGCCATACAGTAGATTTGTGTAAGGAGAAGACTTTCAGGAAGCCAATTTTGAGTGAACTGGCCCTTAAATGTTATACAGTGGCTTAGTTAAGTTTGGTGGGAGGAAAGACCATGGGACAGAATTCAAGGTGAGCTCTCGGATTGCTTTCTCTGTAGCGGGAACCTCGTTTTCCCTCATCTCAGATGACAGTCAGGACAAATAATAATGGTAAATTGTCAAGGACTAGTTCTGAGAAACACTCTTCGCGACTGTGCCGTATGAGTTATGTTGGGGGGGAGATACCAGTATGCTCTTCCATTCCCCAGGCTTTTCAAATATTCATGACCTTTCTTGTAGCAGTACAGAGGGTGCAAAAGCAGTTTGTGGCCTCATACATAATGAAAGGGTAATGGACATTCATCATACCTTTTTTGAGACATAGTACTTTAACGGCTTTAAGTGAAATCGAATGCCTTGGGCACCAGGCACTGTGATTTCTTTCTTTTTTTTTTATGCTTTCTTTTTTCTTCCCGTCATTTGAGCGACATGACTTACTGATGAGCACTCAGGCCTGACATTTCTCAATAGCCGAGCTTAAAGAGTCTCGATGACTTATCAAACACTAGCAGCATGCTAAAGAGATTGGTGGTGGATGACACATTGGCCAAGAACCATCATATTGAATGTCATGTTTTAGGTGCACTGTGTTTCCTGGTGACTAACTCTGGGAAATATTAAATGCTGTATTTGTTTACATACACTGCAAGCTGGATTTCACCCACAGCCAATGTGGGTAATTTTTTTCACAATAATATCACAATTTGTTCCAATAAATGCAGCAATGGTGATCATAAGAGACTTCTTTCAAAGACATAAATAAAATAAACAAAATAACGACTTTATTCAACAATATCTAGTGATGGGCGATTTCAAAACACTGCTTCATGAAGCTTTGAAGCTTAATGAATCTTTTGTTTCGAATCAGTGGTTTGGAGTGTGTATCAAACTGCCAAAGTCACGCCCCCCAGTGGTGAACCATTGAAATTTTGAAACACTTATGACGTAACAAAGCCTTGTTTACTGAAATCGCGTGATTTTGGCAGTTTGATACATGCTCCGAACCACTGATTTGAAACAAAAGATTCGTAAAGCTTCGAAGCTTCATGAAGTGTTTTGAAATTGAATAAAGTCATTATTTTTTTGCCACACAAAATGTGTTCTCGTCGCTTCATAACATTTAGGTTGAACCACTGTAGTCACATGAACTGTTTTAAATACGCCTTTAGTACCTTTATGGGCATCTGAAAGTTAATTATCTTGCAGGCCTCACTGAGCCATCGGAGTTTATCAAAAATATGTTAATTTATGTTCTGAAGATGAACGAAGGTTTTACAGGTTTGGAACGACATGAGGGTGAGTAATTCATGACAGAATTTTAATTTTTTGGGTGAACTAACCCTTTAATTAATTTGTTTCAAAATTAGAAAGGCCAGTAAGTGTCCATTCAGCCGGGAGAGTTTAGAAGAGGACAGGGAATCATCAAGTCTTAAAATAAGATACCTCTACATGGTTTAATCCAGGGATTAATTAATTCCTCTGTATCTTCTTTCTCCACCTATTAACGTTTGCACATGTAGACAGACAAGGTTTGGGGTCAATTACAGTGGTGTAATTATTGTAATTGGCTTATTTCCAGCCCATTACCCTTCTTTATGTCGCCCTTAAAATTTTGTAATTTGATGTGCAAATGATCATGGGATCACACTGATGAATGATGCAGCACGTCTGAGAGAGTTCGCAGCCATTAATTCTGCCTGAAGACATGCTGTCTGAAGCAAGGTGAGAGGAAAAACTCACCTGCTGCAATTGGTGCAAGGCTTCAGAGCACTTGATATCATGTTGAGGTGCAAATTTAGTTGATGCAAAAATGAAAATTCTGTGATCATTTACTCACCGTCATGTTGTTCCAAACTTGTAAGACTTTCTTTCTTCTGCAGAACACACATTTTTTTGTCCATACAATGAAAGTTAATGGGGTCCAATTTTGTTTACTTCAAAATATCTGTTGTGTTTTTCTGAAAAAGCGGCAATGGGAGTGGAAATTTCTGCACATGATCTACTAACAACACACAAATTAATGAACACATATGCAGCCGGATAATTTCCATAATGACCAACGCAATTTACCAAGAGCAGCGCAAATAAACGTCTGGTTTAAGACGTGCTTTTTTGGGGAGGTAAATAATGTCGCAAATACCAGTAAATTGACTAGCGCAAACCTTAGTAAATCACCTTGCGTGATTCATTTAAATACTCTTCTCCCATAAATTTTGCGTCTGAAAGGTAAACTCTTACAAATTCATATGCAATAAGGTCAGCCGCAAAAATAACCCTGTTAACCTGTTCAGTGCTCATTTTTCACTTTGTGTCTTTAGTAAATCCTGACAGTAGTTTTTTAACACCAAAAGAGGGTTTTGCGCTGGCGCGAGCTGTTCGTAAATCTGGCCCAAATAGTTTTATGTCATCGCCAAAGTGTTTAATGGAAGATTTACATGAACATAATACTACCTTACCTACTAACCACAGGTTCATGTGCAAGACTGTATGCAAAATGCCCTATATAGTCAGAAATATACTAAGAGAATATTTCTTATACTGTGGATATTTCTATTCTTCAGGGTACTGTAGTTTAGTGACAGATCTAGTACAGCAAGATCAGAGTTTATTGGTAAATTTTCCTCCTACCCTCGAGCACTGTGATTTATGAGGAAAGTTAGACCAGACTATGATCTTCTAGATGTACAAATAGCAAAAACTCTTCCATCACACCAGTATCTGCCTATATAGAATCATGTGTTTATTTTCCTCATTTGTAGCTTTGATTGAAATGATTTAATCAAGGGATGTTTCAACTGTTTTTGTCAGCAAACTTAACTATCAAAGTGGTCATCTCTGAAAAGGTCTTGTTTTTGTGTCACATGGCCTTGAATACTCTTTAGCTGTCTTCTTATTTTAGGAGGAATTGAAAGGCGAGGAGAGTGGATTTGGCAAAGTGGTGCTCTGGAAAGGCATTGTTAACGACTGACGGAGCAATGGATGAGGGTGTGGGGAGCCATCAATCAGAGCTCCAGAAAATGAAGTTGAAATCAAAGCAAACGTATACTTACGGACACTTTTTGCTTTTGAACCTCTCAATGGGTTGATTCCCTTCACAACAATACATTGTGACAAGAAAAGGCTCTTTCCCCCCCTCCTGCTGGGGGAACAGCTTGTCGGGGGAAAGACATTTAGTCTTTCCTCTGTGATGACGTTGACATTTTGGAAAGTGCTTTTGTCAACGGTGGTCCTTTGACTCTTATTGTTCACTTCCCCAGACGCTGGTAAATGCGGAGCACCTTCCTTATGTCGCTCTGTGGGGTTGTGCAGGGTTTTTTTGGCCCGCCTCACCCCCTGCACTGACTGTTATGAGTCACATGACCTTTCACTCCCATCTTAGTAACGAGCTTCATGATTAAGAAAGGTCAGGCCATGCAGGGATCAGACACTGTCCATCTCAGTTTTACTCAGTCCCCGTAATTTCATCACCTGCGGCTCTTGTGATGACGCTGAAACATCTTTATCAGACCTTTGTAGAGTGCTGGACATCTCGCTTGTACCTCTAATATCCTTCAGAACAGCAAATTGCTCTCCAAAATTGAAAAGGGCAAATGAAAGTAAACCACTATTACTTTACCGTGCTTGAGACTTTATTGGGGCAAAAGACATTTCAGAGAATGTTTAGGATTCCTTCATTTGAAAGCATTGAAAGTGTCTGTCATAAAAGTAGAAGGACGATTCTAAAGGCCTTCCAGCCTCATTTAAGATACTTTAAAACTTTTTTTCCCAGGTTTGAAACCTGAGAAATGTCCTGGAATAGTCAGCCTGCTCCATTTATCTTGCCGTGCTCTTAAGTGTCCTGGAAAGTAGACTTTGGCTGCGAGGAGGCTTGCAGAATAACTCTCCGACCTCTCATTGCTATGCAGAGAAATGAGGCAAAGCAAAGAGCGACAGAGTCATAACTCAGGACACTAGGTGTGATTATTCTCTTTGAGAATCGTAATTCAGACTAATTCTGCTGTTTTCGCCTGACGTACCGTTGCATTGAAACAACGGTTACCCTGGAGACAAAGCAGTTGCCGTCAAAAGCCCCAGCCTCTGGACATCCAAGCTATACCTCTCAGACTCTCTCCCCCTCCATGTTTTATCTTGTCTTGGAGCCAGTTCTTTTACATTTCAGCTGGCACATTCTTGGCTTTTGCAATTTATGGGCGAAGCACAAAGGTTTTTATTGGTAATCAAGACAGACAGTTGCTCATTAATAGTCGTCTCACCTAAGGCTAGTGTGGGATTCATGTCTTTAGTCTAAAACATCACTGTGCATCAATATAAAAACCTTCTACTGTAGCTGTTTACGGAGACTTTCAAGGCCTTAATCATTGCTGATGTGAAAGTCTTCTAATACTTGTTATTGGCGTAGATTTGAAAAAGCCCTGTGAAGCACTTCTCACTGAATTCTTTAGGTTCTGGTACAAAGATTAAAGTCTAACATGGATCATTGATTGTTTTCCTTTATTTAAAGGGTTAGTTCACCTAAAAATGAGAATTAGCTCATGATTTACTCACCCTCAAGCCACCCTACACTGTAAATCTGTTTTAGTTATGATGTTTCCAATTTTAAGTAAGCAGAACTATCAAGTTTTGAGTTTGTAGTACTCATGCATGTTAATGGCTCCTAACTTGAAGTACTGAGTTAGCTAACTCATACATTTTGATAGCAATTAACATAAAATATTTAGTTAATTAACTTTTATTTTGAGTTCTTGCAAATCAAATGAGTTATTTACTTCACTGTAAACCCTAAGAAAATACAAAAAATGCCAATTTTCTAACATGTTAACAATAGCATGGTATATAGCACTTACTGAATGAGTACAGCAACGTAAAACATGTAACTTATTGCATTCGCTACTTGTCACCATGATGGTAACTCTCCAAAAACCCACATTAACAGAAACTCTTCTGAATTAGCATAACAAAACATTAATCACTACTAAATCTCCCTTACCATTAATCTTGCACAAAAACAAAACAAAACAAAACAAAACAAAAAAAACATTTTATAACACTTACTTTTAGCATTTACTCTCCCTTTTGAGTGTCATGGGCAAAGCATGCTGGGAAATATAAATCCCAGTCCAGTTTCAGTTAAACTTAAGTTAGTCTAAATTAAAAGAAATAATTTCATACAACTCAAAACAATGACAGTTCAGTTTACTTGAAATATGTCAGTGCTGTGAACTCAAAAGAAAAAGAAAGAGCTAAATACTCATAGTAGTTAATTTAACTGAACTAATTTGTTCAATTTAAGTTTGTCCTACTCAAACCAATTAAGTGTTTTGAGCATTAGGGTTTACAGTGTAGGTGTATATGACTATCATCCTTCAGACAAACACAATTGGAGTTATATTAAAAAATATCCTGGCTCTTCCAAGCTTTATAATGGGAGTGAATGGTGCTCCTGATTTTGAAGTCCAAAAAAGTGCATCCATCCATCATAAAAAGTAATCATACGACTCCATGGGGTTAATAAAGGCCTTTTGAAGCAAAATTATGTATTTTTTGTAAAGCTCCTCTTCACTTATATTGAAATCCTCCAATACTTCTCTTTAAAAATTCTCATTTTAGACTTCTAATTTGTGACCGGTGTTTTGTTTTGCTCTATCCTCTGTGCTTCAGCGTTCGTCAATACGTCATGCGTCGGGTCAGAGGTTACTCTTTTGGTGTAAGTCGGTTTAAGTAGGCTGCCTGCTGGAAGCTAGATATTTTAGTTTATAAAGATTTGAATATGGATATTTTTCTTAGAAAACCCCATTGCTTTGCTTCAGAAGGCCTTTATTAACCCCTTGGAGTCGTATGGATTACTTTTATGATGGATGGATGCACTTTTTTGGACTTTAAAATCTTGAGCCCCATTCACTACCATTATAAATTTGGAAGAGCCAGGATGTTTTATAATCTAACTCCGATTGTATTTGTCTGAATGTAGAAAGTCATATACACCTAGGATGGAGGTGAGGAAATCATGGGGTAATTTTTATTTTTGGGTAGGCTTACCCTTTAAGAGTGGAATTACAAATCTGTATGCAAGGCACTCAAAGGATTTTAAAATGTGTTCTCTGCATGCTGCGTTTACTTTGTGCTTTGTGTAAAAATAAATGTGATTTGATTAATCTGTCATGCTGACAGTCTGTCAGACCTTCCATGAAAGGCATAATACATAATACTGCATGTGGAAAAACCTTATTTGCTCTAAATAATTCAGTGTGTATATATTTATAATAATTAATAATTATTAAATAATTCACATATATTTCCATAATATAAAAGCATGTATTATCATGTACATATTTAACAATATATATGATTATAAATTATTTTATAATAAAAAATTGTGTTTGTGTATAATTCATTACCCAAGTGTATATAATCTAACGTGACATATTTCCATTCCTGTTTGCGTGTTTTTGAAGTCTTATCAGTGGAATGCCCAGGCAGCATGTAAAGATGATAACACTTGTGTATAGAACGCTGGATTTGCCACAGCCGCACAAACAGAAGTGCAGCTTCTCGAGCTTAATCCAAGAATGCATCAACACTCTCACAGAAGCAGAGAAAATTGCTACCATGGTAAAGTTTTCACGCTCGTGTCTGTGATATTGTCATGCCTTCATATTCTGCACATTCTCAGTAGTTGTGTCATATCCATATACATTAGTCTATATTTTTCCAAATATATTTGCCAATAAACAGGCGTGTATCCATTCAAAAACCTAGAATTTGAAATACCTGGAATTGTTTGGCTAGTGTTAAGTTAATGTGCTTTGGGAACTCTTCTCACTCATGCACTTCAAGTAATTCAAGTTGTTGCTTACTGATAATCAACTGAACATCCGTTCCCCCCCCGGTTACTATTTCTTTTTCCTTTTGTTCTCATGATCAGATTTTTCTTTTTGTACATTAGCAGCTAACAAGCAAGAGCAGAGCCATGCCTTCAGCATAACAATTTGCATGAATATTTGAATTGAGAAATTAGCATGAATTTTTTTCACTGCGTGAACTCTGATGATCATATTATCCAGCATGATTTGAGAACGATCCAAAGAGTGTCTTTACTACAAAGTTCACATGAGGAATCTTTCAGATTTGATTTCTTTACTGATCTAGAAAGTGCATAATCTGAAATATTTCCTCTTCATTTTTACGCCATGTTAATTTTTTTCTTTTCGAAAGCGTAAAATGTTATTTCCAGGTTTAAATGACATTATGTGGTCTTGGATTCATGCAAGTATTCATGCCAAAGTACTACTGCAGAAGTAAACAGCATTGGCTTGGAAAAGCGTTTATGTACAGAACAGTTTTTAAGGGATTCCTCCCCAACTGTCTTTCTTCCTGACTCCTCCTACTTCTTCCCTTGCGCTTCACTCAGTGCCGCATCCTCCTCAGGGGTGACAGGGAGTTCTATTTTAGGCCTTGATGTTTTGCTCTCTCATGTCCCCCCCATGGCTCAATTTCCTTACTCTCGGCATTTTGAAAAGCACTAGTGCTCGGTGAGCCCCTCTGTATTATTGATACGCAAGCAGAGGTTTGCTGTAAAAAGCCATCCTCACCAGCCTTGGTGCGGGGAGTTAGAGTGTGTGTGTGTGTTTATGAGTGTGAGTGAAAAGGAAAAACTGTGCAAACTTTTTTTTTTGACTGCCAAAATGTACCATTGGCGTCATACAGCTGCAGAATAAACATAAGTTAAAGCAGAATACATAATCTCCTATTCTCATTCTGCCATTAGCTCTTGCTGCATACAGAGCAGGAAATGAGAAAGTGTTCTTTTTTATATAACGATATCATTATAATCCCACGCTTAATTAAAAAGTCTAACTGAAGACCACATCGATGCGTAGGAAATGTATGATGGTCTGCCATATAATTACTTTTTTTTCCTAATTTGATTTTATGGACAGTGTATCTAGCAAAAGGTCTAGAAGGTGCAGATTTTTATTCATTTTTTTTTAAGCAGTGAGTAGAAGCTCATGGAATGAGAAGCAAAAAGTGGGACACAGGAAAAAAAAAAAAATACAGACTTCCAAACTTGGCTTGTTCAGAAAGAGCCAGAGGGCTGAGAGACACTGCCTGGCTCCATGTTCGGTCAGGTTTAGTCTTTTAATCTTGTCATTGTAGGAAACCTCTGACTAGACTGTGTGTGTGTGTGTGTGTGTGTGTGTGTGTGTGTGTGTGTGTGTGTGTGTGTGTGTGTGTGTGTGAGTGTGAGTGTGAGTGTGTGTGTGTGTGTGTGTGTGTGTGTGAAAGACATCATATGTCACCCAAAAATCATTATAGCATTCAAAAGTTTGTGGTCTGTAAGCCTTTTTTTGTTTTTGAAAACACAAAAAAATTCTTATGTCTCATGAATTATATATACACAGAACTCTTATTCTCACCATGGCTGCTCATTTTTTATCATTTTTACAGCTGAAAACTGTTGTGCTTAATACATTTGTGAAAACCATGATACATTTTTTTTCAGGATTCTTTGTTGAATAGAAAGTTGTTTTTGTAACAATGTAAAGTCACTGTCTTTTACTGATACATTCATAAAATAATATATATATATATATATATATATATATATATATATATATAATATATATACAAGGAGGCAGGGGAGGGAGGCAGTGCCTGCTAATAAAAACTGAATGAGAAAATAATCCATATTACAAAAATAAAACAACGCAAATATTACAAAATGTGCCCATTGAGTTTTAAAAGACCCCCAAAGCATGCAGTAATAATCATATCATATCATATCATATATCATATCATATCATATCATATCATATCATATCATATCATATCATATCATATTATATCATATCATATCAATCATATCAAATCATATCAATCATATTATCTCATATATGATAGATGAAATATGATATATACAATATGATATATGATAAAATATATGGTATGAGATATGATATATAATATTTGATATATATCATATAATATATGATATATCATATCATATCTTGTATCTCATATCTCATATATGATAGATGAGATGATATATAATATGATATATAATATTTGATATATGATATCATATATATCATATATCATATCACATATCATATATCATATCATACAGTTGCAAGAAAAAGTATGTGAACCACTTGCAGAATCTGTGAAAATGTTAATAATTTTAACAAAATAAGGGACATAATACAAAATGCATGTTATTTTTTATTTAGTACTGTCCTGAGTAAGATATTTTACATAAAAGATGTTTACATATAATCCACAAGACAAAAAAAAAAAAAAAAAAAAAAAAAAAAAAAAAGCTGAATTTATTAAAATAACCCCATTCATAATTATGTGAACCATTGGTTCTTAATACTGTGTGTGGTTACCTGATGATCTACGACTGTTTGTTTGTTGTGTGATGGTTGTTCATGAGCTTCTTGTTTATTCTGAGCAGTTAAACTGAGCTCTGTTCTTCAGAAAAATCCTCCAGGTCCTGCAGATTATTCAGTTTCAAGCATCTTTTGCATATTTGAACCCTTTCCAACCCTTTTTGAGATCCATCTTTTCACACTGAGGACGACTGAGGGACTCAAACACAACTGTTAGAAAAGGTTCAAACATTCACTGAAGCTCCAGAAGGAAACACGATGCATTAATAGACGGGGGGGGGGAAACTTTTAGAAAAGATCAAGGTAAATTGTATTTAATTTGTCTTCCGGGAAACATGCAAGTATCTTCTGTTGCTTCCAAAGGGCAGTTCTAAATGAAAAAAAAAAAAAAGGTATTCAAGCGAAATAAGAAAAATTTGCACCTCTTCATCCTGTTCAAAAGTTTTCACCCCCTCCCCCCTGGAAAACTGAAGAATCTGCAGGACCTGAAAGATTTTTCTGGAGAACAGAGCTCAGTTTAACTGCTCAGAATAAACAAGAGACTCATGAACAACCATCACACAATAAAACAAACAGTCGTAGATCATCAGGTAACCACACACAGTATTAAGAACCAAGGGTATGTAAACTTTTGAATGGGGTCATTTTTATAAATTCAGCTATTTTTGTCTTGTGGACTTTATGTAAACATCTTTTATGTAAAATATCTTACTCAGGACAGTACTAAATCTCTTTACACACATCTCTCTTATGGTGGTTCACATACCTTTTCTTACAACTGTATATCATATATCATATCAATCATATCAATTATATTATATTATTAGAAATAATTCTTCACAGCATTAAATTATATAATATTGGCCTATTTTATTATAATTTTTATTTTATATTATATACTATTCCAAGAAAAAATATAATATATTAGGCTTGCGTGGTAAGTGACATAAAAAAATTAAATTATTTGCAAGACAATTAATCGTCAGCACAAAATTCCTGATGTAAACTCCGGGTCTCAGCATGCTCTCTCACAGGGAGTATTGGTTCATTCAGTGTCTTCCTCCCTCTAAAGAGCAGTGTGGAGAAAGTAGAGGAAAAAGGCAATATTCCTACGCAGCTCCCTCAGGACTTGACATTAAAAAGTATTTGCTGGAGAAAACTAGATAAGAGAGACAAAAGAAAATCACAGCACCAATACCAAGGCAGAGAAAGAACACAGACCTGCCTTCGTCTTTTCATTTATTATCGCCGTCATTAATATGCTGCCATTTGGACAGGTCCTGATAATCCCCCATGGTTGCTTGCTCAACACTGCGTGGGAAGGATGCTGTGTTCACAAGTCACCGGCCCAGGTGACCTTTAGGTGCCCTTTACCAGCCCCATGTGTGCAGTGATGAGAGGGCCGCACAATAAAACCGTTATCTGTAGTCAAACAGGAAGCGGGCAGTCGACATGCTGATACACTTTACTAACTTGTACCACCTGCCAGATTACACCAGAGGGATGGAGGGGGACTTACAATCTCAATTTATACACACTGAGAACTTGTGTTACATTTTGCTGCATGTTTAATACAAGAACAAAAGCAGCGATTAATAAGCATCAGGAACATAATTATTCTCCTTTTGTGTTGCAATAAACATAAAGTTCTCGTAATATAACAAATTAATTGTGCAATTAAACAAGGTGCAGATAAGGCCTTGACATTTTGGGTTTTGTTGAATAGCGTTGGTGTGCACATTACTAGTGAACTGTTGTTGTTTTTGGTCATTTAATAATTATGCTGTCCATTAGTATATCCTGAATCAAAACTATTGTCTTCAGAAATGAGTAATCATCTGTTTATGTAGATGGACTGTAATTGTGCACCATTGCACTGAATAAGTAAATGTCATCCCACTGCCAGGACTTCTGCTTGGTTGATTATTGTGAGTTTGTCTTCATTGTCTTTAATTTTGTCAAAATTCTACCCATCGGTGGGGATTCTCACAGCGCTGTATATTAACCCGACTGGGAACGGAGAAGAAATTATGCCGTTAATGTTTTTGTAACTGTCAGGTTTTTGTGGTGGGCAGATTTGCTAAGTGGAAAGGGAAACCGTGGTCACGCTGTTGCCAGTGTGTCTCTGAGGTGAGGCTCATCTCTTCCTGTGGGACACTGGGCTGCCATCTGCTTCCAGCCTGGAACTCCATCCTCTATTAAATTCTTATTAACAAGCCAATTTAAAATATACAGCCATTCAGCATGGGGTGTTTAATATGTAAACATCAAATTAACCACTTTTAATACACTTGTAATGGAGATTAATGAGTACTGTAACGGTATAAATCATAGTTATTTTCACGGAAAAAAATAAATAAAATAAAAATAATATTAGGCAGCAAGTGTGTCCTCAAAGTTGATGTGTTAGAAGCAGGAAAAATGGGCAAGTGTAAGGATTTCAGCGAGTTTGACAAGGGCCAAATTGTGATGGCTAGACGACTGGGTCAGAGCATCTCCAAAACTGCAGCTCTTGTGGGGTGTTCCCGGTCTGCAGTGGTCAGTATCTGTCAAAAGTGCTCCAAGGAAGGAACAGTGGTGAACCGGCGACAGGGTCATGGGCGGCAGCCAAGATCATTGATGCACGTGGGGAGCGAAGGCTGGACCGTGTGGTCCGATCCAACAGACGAGCTACTGTAGCTCAGATTGCTCAAGAAGTTAATGCTGGTTCTGATAGAAAGGTGTCAGAATACACAGTGCATCAGTTTGTTGCGTATGGAGCTGCATAGCTGCAGACCAGTCAGGGTGCCCATGCTGACCCCTGTCCACCGCCGAGAGAGACAACAGTGGGTACCTGAGCATCAGAACTGGACCACTGAGCAATGGAAGAAGGTGGCCTGGTCTGATGAATCATGTTTCCTTTTACATCACGTGGATGGCCAGGTGCGTGTGCATCGCTTACCTGGGTAACACATGGCACCAGGATGCACTATTGGAAGAAGGCAAGCCGGCGGAGGCAGTGTGATGCTTTGGGCAATGTTCTGCTGGGAAACCTTGGGTCCTGCCATCCATGTGGATGTTACTTTGACACGTATCACCTACCTAAGCATTGTTGCAGACCATGTACACCCTTTCATAAAAACTGTATTCCCTGGTGGCTGTGGCCTCTTTCAGCAGGATAATGCGCCCTGCCACAAAGCAAAAATGTTCAGGAATGGTTTGAGGAGCACAACAACGAGTTTGAGGTGTTGACTTGCCTCCAAATTCCCCAAATCTCAATCCAATGGAGCATATGTGGGATGTGCTGAACAAACAAGTCCGATCCATGGAGGCCCCACCTCACAACTTACAGGACTTACAAGGATCTGCTGCTAACATCTTAGTGCCAGATACCACAGCACACCTTCAGGGGTCTAGTGGAGTCCATGCCTCAACGGGTCAGGGCTGTTTTGGCAGCAAAAGGGGAACCAACACAATATTAGGAAGGTGGTCATAATGTTATGCCTGATCGGTATATATATATGAGGTGTAAATGTACACAAACATGGTGGTTCGGTACAGAAGGAGGATAAAACTAAACATAAAATTGCTTCTTTTTTCTTCTTTTTTTTATTATACAGTGGTTTATTGAACAAATTGTGTCGCTTTAAATAAATTCAATTATAATGAACAATTTCTTAAGGATAAAAATTGCACATTATTGCACATTAGTATAAAATTAAAGGTTGATATTAACAACAGAGTCCAAACTATTAAATTCAGAAGCTATTTATTTTTAGATATAATGATCAAAAATAAAACATGTAAATTGCACATAAGGCGGGTTTTGCATTAACTTCTAAATCTAATTCTACAATTATTTTTCAGTTATTTTTCTACTCTAGTTAATTTTTGAAATATGATAATTTACACAGTTGCTGTCATAACTTTTCATGACAAATTTATTTAAACATATTAAATAAGACAATAAAGACAGGTAAAGTAAATATAATGAATATATAAGCTAATATAGTGCATATATTTAGTGAAATGCTTCATTTCTCTAGCGAACTAACATGCTGTGGACACTGAATGACTTGCCTGAGGTAAATGTAATGCTAGAGTGAGATATTATTCTCAAGCTGTTTTATTGATGTCTTCCTGCAGTTGAAACACTGGTTAAGAGATTACAAGTAAACATATCTATGCATAGATCGTCAGTTCTTCTTCTTCTTTTGCGTTCTTTTCCTGTTGTGGCGGTTAGCAAATAGCGTTGCATTACACTGCATGCCCCCTTCTGGATCGGAGTGTGGATCGCCTGTGACTGACTGTATTTGTCGTCTGACTGTATGGACCGAACTGTAATGCCTGTAGCCTAGCGTGACGGTTCAGGACGAATGTACCGTTATACCCCTAATATACACACACATTTATTTATTTCATTTTTTGGATTAACAATTTACCATCTACAGTAGTATTATCTTAAATGTGTATTTTGTGAATCCTGTGTTGATGCTAAACCACCAAAATGAGATCTGTGAATCCTTTTTCGGGCAAACATCTTTTTGTGATTAAATTTTACAGGTCAGTGTTTACCAAATGATTTTTTTGTACATACAGTAGCGGAAGATAAAGTTTAGTCTGACCACTACTAGAGGTCATAATTTTGTAATTAACTTTCATACAGGTAAGTAGGCCCTCCCACCCTCTCATAAACAGTGATTTGTTTATGTTTTAATGTTCACAATACAACCTCATTCCTTAAGGGACTCAGAACTTCGTATCAGTTGACCTTGCATTTATAATGTCTGATGGGTGAAACAGCGTTACTCTTCAAGACACTGTAACATTGAGATAGCGATGTATGTGCTGGTTGTTGTAGCAGACCAACAACCGTAGGCCATAATTACATAGTAAAATCCATCATGAAAAATGGCTCCACGGCTATTGTTTCATTTTAATTGCTACAGTGCTTTGAATTGTTCTATTAAGTGCAGACCCTGGCACAGTGGAAATAACGGTTTAATCAGAGGCCATTTCCACCTCATCAGGAGAAATAAACTGTTGGCAGTAGTCCAGTGATGTAATCCCAGACTTGCATTGCTCAAGGCTTTTCTGAGTGTGATGTGAAAGTGAAGAGAGATGGATAGACAAAATTGGACAGATACGGAAAGGGAGGTGATCTCTGAGGTGGAATCTGTGTCTGTGATCTTGTCTGATTTGTGTGTTCTGTCTCTGAAAGTATAGGGCAGCAAAACTTTCATGTCTTATTTGACATTCAGAAGTTGACATTGTGTGGTTGGTCTGGCTTGATCAGGTTCCTTATGGCTAGTTTCTTGTCCTCCTCTCATCACTATGCTGTGGTCGCTTTTCTCACCATTTTGAAACTGGCAGAGGTCATGGCTTTACCACACGTAGCATTCAGGCGTGAAGACTGTTGACATCACCCCTTATGTCCATGTTAGAATATGTTCCTGATTGAATATGAGCATGGAAAGACTTAAATTAAAGGGCTAGATTACCCAAATATGAAAACTGTCATCAAAACCAAAAAACTTTATTTCGCCAGTGGAACACAAAAGAGCAGAATAACATTTTCACGATTGCTTCTCAAATCTTCGTGAGGTGAAGTGGGATTTACAAAACGCCAATAAAGATAGGACAATAGCCAATTAATTTGGTCCAACTTGCTCCTCAGAATTATGTAGAAGCAACTAATCAACTATTATTGATGTATATATTGTCTACTGGGTTTTTAAAATATGCAACATTAGTTTTGTGTTTTATATTGTGCTAGGCTAACCGGCTAACTAACCGGCTGTCTTACTGAAATACTTCTACGAATAAGCCGTGGCTCACTATTACCTAAAACTGTGTCTATTAATGCAGATTGTTTGTCGTTCTTACATCTCTGAGTAATGATGAAAGGATGGAGCAAGATTTGTTTTAAAACGTTAGTACTTTGCTAACGTTAGCAGTATTATTGATACAGTTAAATTATACAGTTCCCACATGCGCACAGCAATAAATTAGAAATATACACATCGGTTTGTTGATGGACATGCACTTGTTAATGCTGACGTTGTGGAATTACAGTTGCAACATCTCATAATATACATCAAAAGGAGAAGTGTATCAGTGAGAAACGTCCTGCTCAAGTCGTCCTTGCTATGGAGGTTTGGGTTGAATAATTAGTTCTTCCAATGTTTCATCATCGGACTCGTAGTCGGATTGATATGGTAAAATCGACGCCATCGTTACTGTCTGTACAGTGTGTACAATCGTTGAGCTCTGGAAGCCTCCGGAGCTGAATCATTTATGGTATTGGCCGTTTTGCTTCCAGCAGGCACTGTAAGCGGTAGACCAATCACAACAGACTGGGCCTTCTGGCCAATCAGAGCAGAGCAGGCTTGTGGAAAAGGATGGGTTTAGAGAGTCGTTTGAGAATTATTGATGTATATTATGAGAAAATTAAAGCGTTTTTTGACCTTTGATGCATGTAAACCTGTTACAGGAGACCTCCTAAACAAAATTATGAACCTTTAAAATAGCACAACAAGGGCTTTTTAAATGTTTGGGGTCAGTAAGATTTTTTATATTACTTTTGTTCAGCAAGAATGCATTAAATTGCACTATAAAAATGAATGTGATTTTAACAGTAAAATATTGTAAACACGCTTCCCGTACTATATACAGGGAAAAATTAAAAGCTCTTACCAGATATTTTATGTAATTTTCACAGTAAAATGCTGTAAATTTTTACAATTTTTATAAGTAAAAAAGACAAAATCAATGTATAATTTACAGTCAAAAACTGTAAACTGATATTCCCACAATTCCCTGTGTGACACTCCACATTTGAAAGTATTTTGTTTAAATAATCATGTTTTTTAATAGTTTTTGTTATCAGTTATGTACAAGGGTTTTATGTTACATCTTCTGTTGTTTAATGAATGTTTATTGCATTATGTAAGTGTTGTGGGTTACCATGATGGTGTTTTGTGTTTGCGTGAATGACTCTGTGCACCTTCTTTATATTAGTATGTACTTCAGCTCGTGGAAGAGCTACTTGTGATTAACTCTGATTCTTCATGTGGCTTTCTGTTTTATCACCTGCATTATTATAGTGGTGTCAGTATATGTTAAAGGTACAAAACAGATTTTAGTAGTAGTGTGCATTGTTGAATTTATTGGTTTACATTCAAATTTTCTTGTTTGTAAATTACAGTTTTATACTGTAAAATTTACAGTTTGTTCTGTAAATGTTTTTCTGTATTTTTTACAAAATTACCACAGCTGCCAAAATTATTTGGTAAAAACTACAGAATTTTTTTTTTTTTTTTACAGTATGCCCAAAAGTGAGAGACATACATTTGCAAAAAGATTTCTGTTTCAAATAAATGGTGCTCTAAAAAAAAAATCTCCACAAACATATTAAGCAGCACATCCATTTTCATTATTGATAATAATAAGAACTGTTTCTTGAGCAGAAAAGGATCTGAAGGATCATGTGACACTGAAGACTGGAGTAATTATGCTGAAAATTCAGCTTTGATAACAAGAATAAATTACATTTTACTATATATTAAAAAAAAAAAAAAAAACTTATTTTAAATTGTAGTAATATTGAACAGCATTACTGTTTTTACAGTATTTTGAATCTTGGTGAGCACAAGAGACTTACTGACTCAAAACTTTTGAGAGTTAGTGTATATATGTATGAATTGTCATTTTTAATGTGAGCATTATTAGCTTTTACTTTGCTCTACGACTTTGGTTTTGTACTACACAAAAGTAGTGATTCATCTTCTTTGCAAACCATTAAGAATGTTGGCTTTTATGTTTATATTATCCATGTTCTCTCTTTTTCTCTCCCTCTATGAAATGATTCACAAATGAAAGGCCTGGTTAGTGGTTTGAGAGGGATTTAACTCAAAAGGCAAAACCAAATGCAAGGTCACCTTTTTGAATAGGTTAAGTGTTCGCTTTTATAAAAGGTACACTCTCAGAAAAAAGGTACAAAAGCTGTCACTGGGGCAGTACGCTTTCAAAAGGTACACCTTTGAACCTAAAGAGTGCATATTAGTACCTCAAAGGTACATACTGGTACCAAAAGTGTACATATTCATACCTAAATGTTACATATTTTTAAAGGGTACCATCCCAGTGACAGCTTTTGTACTTGTAGAGTATACATGGTATGATAAGCTTTATGATCTATTAGCAAGATGTTGAATTAATTTATGGTGTGTCTTTGAGCATACCTCAGAAACGTGTTGCTGTGGTGACTGTGGCTTTGTCAGTTGTATAAGTGTTTGCATTGTGTTATATTGAAATATAGGCTGAAAATCATTTACATCCAGCACTTTGTGTGTGCGTATGCGTGGGAGAGTGAGAGCGCTTTTATGCATATGTTATGAGAGATCAGAGCCTGGTGTTTGGTGGCCTTTAAACCACGTTTTAGCAAGTTTACATCAATGATTGTGTGCCACACCACATGCTAGATATGTTAATAATAAGTCTACATGATACAACAATTGCAGACATAATGCTGATTCTGTCACGGTTTAAGATACAAAACACCTGCTAGGACAAATCACGTCAGTGAGTGTAATATTAGTATTTTAGTACTGACAGCAAGCTTTGTGCAAATACAATTGTAATTCAGAGTGTGGAAGAAGAACATTATTAATTAAGTAGCAAAGGTCAGGGATGATGATGGTGAGTCTGAACCCTGGAGGAGGTCAGCTTTGAAGCTGTGAACAGCAGTGAAGCAGTGACTCCATTTCAATGAAGTTCAGCTGAATGGAAAATCAGAGTTCGTTCCATTGCTGATGGGGGAAGGATGGTTCCTGCACAGATATGGGGAGCTATCAGAAGTTAGCTAGTCGTATGGTTTGAAAATGGGTTGACGACAGGGAGCTGGAAATAATTTGCTAACATGTTGTGTGACCAAATCTGTGCTCCTCAACATGGATTTAACCTTCATAAAGTCTCTCATGATGCTCACTGGAAGGTAGACATCATTTCCTAACATGTTGGAGCTCCAGATTCCAATCTCTTCAAGGAATGAAAGGGGTAGTTGGCTCAAAATTAATATGTTTGTTCATGTTGTTCCAAACCGGACTTTCTCTCTGCTGCAGAACGTAAAAGGAGACCAATGAAAGAATGTCCATTTGGATCAATTCTGTACAATAGTAGTACATCATGACTAGCTTTTTCAAATATTTAATTAGGGATGCACAATATATTCATACCATATAATTTATTTATTTTATTTTTTTCTTCGTCGTTTACCCTATTTTTACATTTAGATTGCTTTTCTCGTCATCTAACGCTCACTTAAAGGTAACCTTTAAAAATGCTAATAATTTAATAACACTGTTAAATGTTAATCTCAAAATGAATGTGCATTTTCATACTGTACATTATAATGTTGTGATGCCTAAATTCGCTTTTGTCATTTAAAATCAGGGCTTGACATTAACTTTTTTGCTCACCAGTCACTGTGACTAGTGGTTTTCCAAAGTTAGTAGCCACTCAGTATTTTCACTGGCCACAGTTTTGACAAAAAAAAATTTCATATAGATATTTTTAATATTATCTCATAATTTGGCAGCAGGTTTATTAGGTGTCACTGTCACTTTAAGACCTGACGCACGGATCCATCATACTGTTACACGTGCGTTTTCTTTCTCAACTGTTAATGTTCACTTAAAACAGAACTGAATGTGAATACTCGCCAAGACCGGCATTTTGACATTATTTTGTGTGTGTTTGACTGTTTAAGTGCAATTAAATCTGTGGGTTTGTGTGTCAACTCTCTGTTGGAGAGATGAGAGAGAAAGAAAGAGCAGCTGGTATTATTGATCTATTCTGCGGAAAATTAGTATTGGAAGCATTTCAGATATTTCAGTATCGATATGTATTGAAAAAACAGTATTTTTAACAACACTACATTGCAATTTTAACAGTAAAACTGTCACGGGCACCATGATTTTACTGCTGTAACATTATATTTATGGTTTGATCAGCAAAATGATCAGCAAGCCGTATGTATGGTTTTATAAAAATTGGGAACAACATGAATGTAACGTAAATTATAACAAAACTTCTCATTTTTGGGTGATCTGTGCATTCTCACATGGTACTTTCTGGCTTTCAAAACAGTTTTTGGACTTTACTGGCCACAAGCAAAGTTTCATGATTGATATCTGAAGGTTAAATGTCATGAAGCACAGTTCTGGATGCTTGAAATTGATCTCTTCTAAGAGAGTAAAATATAGAATATCATATCAATATTAGCATTTATCATCAGGATGAAAGTCAGATGGAAACATAATAAACCAACTGAAGGACGTCCATTGTCATCTGAGCTACGTACTTGGAGCATCTGCCTCCATGTTTTAGTAGCTGAATATAAAAAAGCACATATATAGAAACAGATTAAATCCCAAATGTTTTGCATGGGTTTTAGCAGAGTGCACAGGGCATGAAGAGAAAGTTGTGTTTTGGCTGAGATGAGGATGACTGGTTAAAATAGACTTGTTTCAGTGGCTGGCAGGGCTCTCTCAGTTCTTGGCACACACCGATGGCTGTTTGATCTTTCGAGTGGAACAGATTGTCAGTGTGTTGTCACTGGGAAAGATAATGTCTAGGGAAGCCAGAATGGACAATATAACAGTGTTTTAAATAGACGCATCCACTCCAAAATAAAAACACAAAGGTAAACATGAGTCACCAAAGCAGAACATGTTTGTGATTATTGCGCAAATGCGCTTTTGTTGTCTGTGCGCTCAGTGTTTGACATACATTGCCCAGCTTAACTGTTTATGTGCATCTCTTAGCAGTTTTTTGAAGTTTAATTTGAACATTTTTACAGAGAGATTAATTGATACTGCAGAGAGACATTTATCATACGACTGTGTTAAGACAAGCATTTAGCATAGACATCTGGGATAGAATGATATCGTAAACTCAGCATGTTATGTGTGCTTATGTGCGCTCGGCCTTAATGCACTTAATAGTGGGGCAAATGAGCTAGCATCCCATTTCCAATTACTTCAGAAAATAAGAAGTGGAATTTCCAACCAGTCATTACGTTTCAGTAAATGATGTTTTACCCAACATGATTATTTCCACTTAGGGGTCAATAAAGACCTATTTATCTGTCGTTCTCAAACCAGTTCGGCACAGAGTGGCGTAGGGATGAGCAAACAGCTAATTTTTATCATCTGTGGGAGTTCTGGTGTTGTTTCTGATAAGATATCCAAGAAAAAAAACAGAAACAAAACAGAATCTCATAGCAACATCAAGATCTCAGATGCATTTTATAGAGCGGTACACTACCATTCAGAAGTTTGGTGTCAGTAAGATATATATATATATATATATATATATATATATATATTTTTTTTTTTTTTTTTTTTTTTTTTTTGGTTACACTTTATTTCGATAATCAACTTTAGACATTCTATAATATAATTTCTATAAGTAACTTTGCAACTACATGTCAACTTACGCATTAGAGTGTTAGTAGAGTATTCCAAATTACATGAAAAAATTGTAGTTAATTATGTAATCTAGATTACTCATTTAATGTAATGTATTCTGATTACTTTTTGATTACTTTTAACCTAAATTGTTTATCACATTGATTTGAATAGGATATTCTTGTAGCATATTGATAAGAGAATACAAAGAGAAAGAAATTATATTTCTATTCTTTGTTATTAACAGCACAAAGTGCATTAAATATTACATTACATCAGGGGTTCCCCTAAAAACAAGGAAGTAGAATCAATGAATTATGAATAAAATGACTGCCATTGTCAGAATAACATGCAATGAAAAAGTAACTGTAGTCTGATTACAAAGTGTAATATAATCTAATTACAAGTACTTAATTTTTGGAATCTGATTACGTAATCCAGATTACATGTAATTAGTTACTACCCAGCACTGCTTGCAAAGCTACTTATAGTCAGTAAAATGTCTTTTGGGGGACCATAAAAATAAAGTGTTAGCAGATATTAAGCAGACAGTCTACTGATACTCTAATGACTGCTAGTTGACATGTACTTGCAAAGTTACTTATAGTTAGTAGAATGTAGAAATGCAAAATGCGAAAGTGTTAGTTTTTTTTTAAATAAATACTTTTATTCAGTCAAGTCACCTTTATTTATATAGCACTTTTTACAATGCAGATTGTGTCAAAGCAGCTTTACACTGATAACTGGTACATTATTTTGGCTGCACAGCAGCTCTTAAAGAATAGTGTCAATGCAGGTAGATCAAAGCACTGTTGAATATCAAATGTCAATTGTCAAGTGTCCCCAACTAAGCAAGCTAAAGGCGACAGCGGCAAGGAACCCAAACTCCAACAGGTGACATCAGGTGGCAAATAGGTGTCAAAATGGAGAAAAAGAAACCTTGGGAGAAACCAGGCTTAGTCAGGGGGCTAGTTCTCCTCTGGCGAACAGTGCTTTGTTACGACTCAGGTTGCTATCATAAGTCAGATAGGATCGCAACATTCAAAGTATTTAATTCAGTTCCATCTAGATAAGGATCGTATTCATCACACCGGTATGGACGGTTGTTGAGGAACTGTGCCACTGGCTGTCATGTTGATGAGGCCTTCACAATGGGATACTTCAGGAGTGCGTTGTGGTCGTGTCAAGGCGCAGGTCCTTGGTCTCACCTGGATACGGCCCGGATCCGGTTAACTACGGTAAACCTCGGGATAAACAGAAAGACTAATATTAGCGTAGATGCCATTCTTCTTCTGATGTAACGAGTACATCTGGTGTTATAGGAAGTGTTCCTGGTTCCGGCTGACCTAATTTCAGAAAAGATGCATTTAACTGATTTCTGAATGACTGAAGTAACGGCTACTGAAAATTCAGCTTTGGCATCACAGGAATAAATTAAAATATATAATGGGGTTGACAGGTTTTTACCACAAAATCCACTCAGTTGCTTCTCAAAACTAGTCCAAAACTAGCCCAATCGCGTTCCGTGGGGTATCGCGGTAAAAATCGTGTTCCGGGGGTTCAATTTCACGTTAATGCGGTTGCTTCAACCCACGGAGCTGCAAAACAACCCTCGACAACAGTGAAAACGTAACCCAATTCTGTGGGAAAATCGTGGACTTGGCAACACACACAGGGTGCTGTCATACGGAAGTAAACACAGAGGGCATTAAAGTAAGCGATTATTTGTTTATTTATAGTGTGATCTGCCGCAGAAGCCAGCGAAATTATGCACAGGCAACATAAAAAAGAGCAGAGTTTTAAAACTTTTATGATACGAGTCCTCATGTTTTGCTTGAATTATAGAACTGTCTCTGTAATAATTACGAGTTCTGACACATCACTGCCCTTCTACTGACTAACTTTCGCAACTGTCTTGAATTGTCTTTAAATAGACTCCCATGACCACAGAATCGTGACAAATGTTGATCTCGAGTGACATAAAAATTACATGAATCCTGATATAACTGTTCACACTGCGGTCACATTACAGAATATGTGACCTGTACCGGATTTAGTACCACATATGGAAGTGACAAATCGGAATTGAAAAGATCAGATTCCATGTGGTTTGTACTGTTCACACTGTCATGTGGAAAACAGATACAGGTCACATGTGGGCAAAAAAAAAAAAAAAAAATTCAGATTTGGGCCACATTTACCTGCACATTTAGACTTTTTATAAAACATAAAATCATACTGACTTTTACCAAACTTTTGTACGGCATGTAAATACATTTTAAGTGCTAATATGAATATGACATGTTAGCATGACAATTTTTGTGAATGGTGATTGGCCACAATATTAGCGTTTAGTACTTATAGCGAGCAGTATAATAGTTTCTGCCTACGCCAGCCTGTGTAGATTAGATTGAATGCTCAAACTAGCACACACTTAAACATCACAATAAACACTTTTATTAGCCTTTACATCCAGTCTATGTGGTGTACTGCATCCCAGTGTGAGTGTCAACTGCCGTTCCAGCAACCTCCGAGCGCTTTAACCTGTGACCGTGGTCTGCCAAGAGGAATGCCAGTGAACTGCATGCTGGAAGGTTCACATGTGGCCTTAAGGCTGGTGAAGCAGAGAATGAGAGGCGGGGTTCAGTCCACCTGGACTACAGCTTTACTTATTGAATAATTAAATGGAGAGAACTGAGGTCATCTGGAATGGGAGGCAGAGAAGCAAACAGAACTGATGGCCCAAGGGAGGGCCTACAGCTCTATTTATAGTCTATGCTCTCCTGCCTCAATTCTGCTCTTCACACACTGTAAATCAATGAGATAAGCACTCTGGACTCAGGCTGTACAGTACTTTCTCTGCTGATACACTCGACTTCTTTCAAACTTACACACTCAACACCTTTCTCACTTTCTCTTGCTTTCTGAGGGACGGGAGATCAGGTCACATAGAGTTTCTGCACACTACGCTTTATTGTTGACTGAATAGCTGGAAACTGTACATTCACCCAAGAATGAAAGTTGTGTTGTTTTCGACACCAATGCTTTTACAGAATATCTTTCATTGTGTTCTGCAGCTGAAAGGAATCCATACAATGACATAAGGGTGGGCCAGATTTACTAAACAGGGTAAATTAGTGTGAAAGCGTAATTCTAAAAAGGGAGTGGAAAGTTCTGCGCATGATCTACTGACAACACAGACGCAGCCGGATTATTTCCATAACTGCGCCAATGCAAATTTTTCCCAACCTTTATTACGCCAAGTCCCCCCTCCTCTCTGAATCAATACTGCACCCCCCCCCCCCCCCCTTTTTTTTTACTTCTCAAAAACATTTGTATTGTAGTGTTAATACTTTTCAACCCCATGTTATTATTTCTTTAAAAAAGAAACTCTAGATTTAAACTTTCAGAGTTATTTTTTGCAAACATACTTTGCTGACATTCTTTACAACTTAAAAGTACTTACTTTGCTCAGTAATACAGTAACTTAAACAAATAAGCACAAGTCAACCTGCCATACCAAACAAGACCAAAGGACTTCAAAATTAGTCCTTCAAAATTATTAAACACATATAACACCACCGATCCTTTCAAACTTCTCCAAAACACGCTTGTTCGGTGAGCATCCATTATAAAACACTCACAGTACATTAATTTTGACAACTACGCGAAAATATTGAACTGTGTATCCAGAAATATAATGTTATAGCGATCAGTGAGTTGAGAGCGCACGTGCAATTTGTTTGCGTGTAGTAACGGACTCGCGCATGCCTTATGAACGACTCCTGTATGTTACTGTAATCGTCTTTACCTTCATTACAATCGTCATCCATCAAAACCTTTTTAGCGATACTGGTTTTCTTTTTCCAACTGAGAGAGTTTGCGTTTTAAGCCACCGTTCAGTCTGTATTTCACAGCAGCACAATTTTATTAAAATTAAGTTATCTAGCGGCCCACCTGCAGGATCACTGAGGACGCCTAGTGAGCCGCGGCCCACAGGTTGAAAACCACTGGTATAATACATACATTGTAAACCTGAATAAGTTGGGCTAACTCAAAAAATTTGAGGTAATCAGTTACATAAATTTTTCTGAGTTATGATGTTCTCAATTTTAAGTAACCAGAACTATCAGGTTTTGACTTTGTAGTACTCATGCATGTTAATTGCTCCTAACTTAAAGTACTGAGTTAGCTAGCCTACGTCATACATTTTGATAGCAATTTACACAAAATATTTAATTAAATTAACTTTATTTTGAGTTCTTGCAAATCAAATGAGTTATTTACTTCACTGTGAACCCGACTCAGGACTCAAAATAAGTTGAATGACAATTTTTTAAGTTAAGAAACTCAAAGTTTAATTAAGATTTTCATCTTGTTCTCGTACATTTGTATTGTTCGTAACTTGAAATATTTGAATACAATAAATGTATACATTTCACTTAAAATTATCAGGTTATCTCAATGTAAATATTTTGCCCAGTTTCAGTTAAACTTACGTTAGTTTAAATAAAAAGAAATTAGTTCATGCAACTCAAAACAATGAAACCGTTCAGTTTACTTGAAATATGTCAGTGCTGTGAACTCAAAAGAAAAAGAAAGTTCTAAATACTCAACAGTTAATTTAACTCAACTAATTTGTTTAATTTAAGTTTGTCCTACTCAAACCAATTAAATATTTTGAGCGTTAGGGTTTATAATGACCATCTTTCAATTAAGCAAGGTCAAAGAATTAATTAATTATGTAAAAATTTAAAGATGTTCGTTGTTCTTCTCTAAATTATTTTATTATTAGGGGCCAAGCACCGAAGCTATATCTCCAGAACACTTTATCGTATTCAGACCAAACTTGGTACATGTCATCACAAGCATGACCAGAAGCAACATGCAGCGTTTTGGTGCAGCACCACCTACTGGTCCGGAGATACAAAAAAATGCTTATAACTTCTGATGGATTTGTCCAAAAATCATAAATTGTGTCTCGTTAGAGTCGAATGATATCCAGTTTTTCCATATCAGCCATTTTGAATTTTGTGCACAATGCCCTGAAGGAGCCTGAGAAGTTTCGGACCAGCGCCACCTAGTGGAGAAAAAATATTTATATGCTTATAACTTTTAATGTGGTTGGCTTATTTTCATCTCATTAGACTCCTGAATCCCTGCCGAGTCCAACGATACCAAACATGGTAGGTTTCGCACTATGGTTTGTGCGTTGTGGGGATTTAGCGCTTAAAAAATAATTGCGAATATCTTAGAAACCAGCGTAGGAAACACGGAACCCAAGCTGGTTAATAATACGTTTCAGCCCAAATATCAAAATTTTGATAGGAAGTGGCAAAAAATATCAAAACAAAGTCATTCATTTTTTTATGATCTCATACATATAAATGTCTATAACTCCAAAACAAAATGAGATATTTTCACCAAATTTGACCCATACACATGTATGGGCTCACTCTGTGGACACACACAAAAAAAGTGGTGTGATTGTGCCTCTTGGTGACGCTATAATTAAACAAAACATGAAATTGCCATTAACTACAATACAGTATTATGATAAAAATGCTATATTTTATGAATGAATTGGTGTACCATTACGAAACTCAGTATGTGCCATTGGCACCATGCTCTGAAGGTACTCAAAAAGTTTTGTGGTCAAATGTTATAATGATTTTTTTTTTTTTTTTAAATATAAATGTGGCCTATTGTAATGAGACTGGTCTTAATAGATTCCGTGGGTAATGCTGAGAACACTGATGCCAATTTGCCATAGTCAGCCAAAATTTACCACAGCAACAAATTAGAGGCTTGATGCCAAAATGTCTCGAGGCTGTATCTCTGCAATGCTTTCGCATATTGACAACAAACTTTGCAAGTGTCACCAGCGTAAGCCACCAGCTAGAAGAGCACTAAACTAGAAGTAAAGATTCAATCCTTTATAACTTAAAAGGATCATAATCAATAGGTCTAAAACTTGTCCTTGGTTGGGGAGCTGCAAGTCTGATTGATTCTGTGACCCCTTTTTAAGCTATAATAAAAGTAAGGACAGCATTGGCAATTAGACATTGCATTTTCTAAGAGCCTTGCAAAAATCTCAAGGAATCTGGAATATCCATGTAGTGCCTCTCTGAGCTTTGGCGGTGATCTAGAGGCTCAGCAAAGGTTGTTTTGCTTGTTTCTGAAAGCACAGTTTGCTATGTGAATTATAATGGTGGAACTTTGAGATCAATTAAGATAATTACATCCCTTCATTCCCTAAAGCTTCAGGAAAATTATTATGAATTTTCTTCATATCACTCTGTGTTTTGTTCTCTTGATTGAGGCAGGAGAAAAAAATGATTGTTTATTAGCCAAAGGGTCAAAAGGGATGACTTTGCCATCTCAAAGAATACATTGAGGTTTTCTACTACCGTAATGAAAAACCCCTTTAGAGTACACTGAATCCTCCAGTGTTGCTTTATAAAACACACCTTTGGGATTCATACCGTGTTGTAAACATTAGGTTAATACTTTACATTTCTTGTCAAAGAAAGAAAGATTCATTTTGCCAGGCCATTTCACTGGCTACTCTTTTCCCTCTGAATGTCAAAAGCAAGCACTCCTCCCAAATGTTCAACCATATGCACTCTATGACATGACATTCTCTGCTGAATGACCTTTGCTAGAGCTTACAGTAATACTGTATAAAATTGGATTGAACAGTTATTGCGACAAAGGCTTTTCTCTCTGTCCTTTTCTTTAGGACCAATGTTTGCAACCAGAGATACATGGACCTCTGAGGCTCCAAAACGTATTTGGACACTTAAGCCACAATTAAATTTAGATAAATGTCTTTGCATTATATAAAAAAATGTCAAAACAAGTTACGTTCATTAAAAAAAAATGGTATGGGGAACACATATTCACTATTAACTATGACTTTTCCCTCAATAAACTCCTAATTTACTGCTTATTAATAGTTAGTAAGGTAGTTGTTAAGTTTAGGTATTGAGTAGGATTAAGAATGTAGAATATGATCATGCAGAATAAGGCATTAATATGTGCTTAATAAGTGCTAATAAACTCTATCAAAATATGGTACCAAATTCGAAAGGTAAAAAAGTTTCCAAGTACTTCCCCACTTACTTTTATCTGTTATAATCATGCATTTAAACCCTCTCTTACTGATAAAGTTTTTAAGGAATAGCAAGGGAAATGAATTTTCAGCGTTAAAGATTTATACATTAATAAGGCTTTTGCTTCCTTTTCTCAACTCAGTGAGAAATTCAGTCTCCCTTCTTCTCATTTCTTCAGATATCTTCAGGTCAGGAGCTATGCTCGAATTAATATTTTAAATTATGATGTTTTGTCTTTAGATTGTAAAATGTTTGATTTATTCTTAAAGTCTCCCAATTCTAGGGACCTAATATCCTTATTCGTTAATGCCCTTAAAGATGAAACAGACTTTTCCTCCCTTCATTTGAAAGCTGCTTGGGAAGATGAACTGATGATTCAGATTTCCGAGACTGACTGGGATAAATGCATTTTGTCTGTTCTTTCAATTCAAGACATCAACTTATTCAATACACAGACTTCACGATTGTAAAACAAAGCTTAACAAATTCTATCCTTCCGTCTCCCCCATATGTGATAAGTGTAAAGCTGTACCCTGGCACATCTTTTCTGGTTCTGTGTACAAATTCAGAGTTTTGGGCTAGAAATATTCCAGCTTTTTACTCCCCAATCCAATGATAGCAATTTTTGGTTGGTCAGATTTGCTGGAGTCTCTCAGTTTGAAGGTACGGTTACCTGTTCTATATGGTATGTAGCTAAGAAAGTTATTCTGTTGTTGTGGAAGAAAAATGTTTTCTCTCTTTTCTGACTGGCTTACTGCACTCACTTCCACCTTCCACCTGGAAAAAATGAGATATACCATCTCTGGGAACTGCAAAATTTGACAAAATGTGAACTAGTTTTTTCTTTTCTGAAGTGCCACAAGGACTAAAAGATATGTTTGTTTATCATCATTTTTTTTGTGTGTGTGTGTGCTTTATTTTACATATTGCGCAGATTATTATACGAAGGAACTGTTTGTCTGTTGTTGTGTTTGTCTTTTTCTGTATCTTTGTAAAAAACCATAATAAAAAAATATATAAAAAGTAAGTGCTAATAAACAGCCAACATCCTAGTAATATGCAACCTAATAAGCAACCAGTTAAAGTCCCTAGAATAAAGTGTTACCTAATATTTTAAAGCACACATTTCAATCAAAAATTTCACAAAATGTAGCAATAAGTGTAGAATATATATTGTTATTGTAATGAAGTACAGTTTCTGCTAAGACACTAGTGTGAAATTGAGATGAACTAACTTTATATATCCATGAAAAATGAACTTAGTTCTTAATTTGTTTGCAAATGGCACTTGATTTGTTAGATATTTTGTATCTAATGCAATAAATTCAGACATTTTAAGTGTGACTAACTGTCCAGAAGTGTCTTCTGAGGGTCACTAGATGAAGTATTTCGAACTAAGTCAAATTCTGTCAGATAAAAAGTCTGTAAGATATTTTTTAATGTTTTGTTTTGATGTCAAAGCTGAATTTTCAGCATCATTACTCCAGTCTTCAGAGTCACATGATCCTTCAGAAATCATTCTAGTATGCTGAATTGAAGCTCAATAAATATTTATTATTTTTTTTATCAATGTTGAAACAGTTTTTGGGGAACGAAGCATGGGTGTGTCTCAATCAATCAGTCCCTAGTTCACTAGTCAGGGCACTGATCAGGGGTCGGCCATTTTAAGGGATGATTCAATCACAAAATCCCTTCAGTGCTTTGAAACGTTCACTTCCTAAAAAGTCCCACAATGCACCGTGAAAACCAGGGAGCATCAATGCTCATTACGTTCCCTTAACAGCAGTTCTGAAGCATGAAATCACATGAGCCAAATCACTACATAACACACAACAGATGTTTTATATTTCAGCATAAGCATACTAGACAGGTAATGAACATAATCTAGCTAACATTTATCATTTATTTACAGCTGTTGCACACACATTTAACAAGCTAAGTATTTATCATAATGTACTTTAAATAACATATTATATTATAAATAATATAATAGAGATATCAGTTCTGCTGTATGAGGATGTTGTCATGTCACCGGAAATAGAGTCATCGGTGTCCCATTGTGTAGTGAGCCAGTGTCATTACTGTCCTTACCAGTGCCTGAATTTTGCAACCCTCAACCAAGCCTGTACTGTTCGTGGTCTAGCTTTATTAAACCCAGCCAAAGAGCATGTGAGAGTCTGTTTGTGGGTGATTTTTTCTTTTTCTTTTCCCCACAGTTTTTAAGAAAACCTCAATCAATTATGTCAGGTCTGCCTAATGATACATGTATAGTGCAGTACTTCAGACATTCATTGAATGCACTTTAGCCTTCATCTTTGTGTGTGTGCGTGTCAGTAGATTTCGATCAAAGCGCCACGTGTGCTGTAAATCAATGTTAAACTACATGGATAATGCCAGAGCTAAAAATGACTAATGATTTGATGTGCACTGGTCCATCCTCAGGCTCTCTTCACACTCTTGATAGGACCATTACCCCATCCAGACACAGATATATGCACACTTAAGGCTTGGAGAGAGATGAAAGAGGCAGACGGCGCTGGAGAGGAGTGAAGGAGGGAAGAGTGGCTCTCAACAGCACCTCAACCTCCCACCGCATGGCAGGCATTATTGAGCCTGTGTGTGTGTGTTTAATAGAAAGAGAGGATAGAGAATGAATGGGGGTTGGGGGTGGGATAGAGAAAGTCATTAGCAAAGAATGTAATCCAGCGAGTAATTAAAGAAAGGGAACATGGGGCCGGCCAAGTGCATCTCCGAAGGGTCGATGAATCGAGGCTTTGCCTGGTGATGGTTTGTGTGAACAGGGTTTTAATCAGCCCCGACCCACATCAGCTCAACCTACAACTAGATGAAAAAATATCAAAGACGATTGTGCAATATGTTGGGAAAGTACAAGTCCAAGCTCTGTGGCCTTAACAAGGTTCTGGTTGTTCCTAAACTTAAGGTTTTTGTAACAAAATAATTGTTTCTTATTATTATTATCATTTTTACCAGCGTTTAGTGGAGAAGGTGTATATATGGGGTAATATTGAGTCACTCGATCATTATAACAAAATAAACCCAGACGTGAGTGGTACACAAAGTACAGTACACACTATTTTATCATTCTGAAGGGGTTTATTTTGCAATAATTATGTTGGCTTGAACAGGTTGTCTTCAGCAAACTGTTTGCGGGCTTTCTTGTGAGCCAGCTTCAGAAGAGGCTTCTTTCTGGGACGATGGCCATGCAAGCCGACTTGTTGCAGTGTGCGGCGTATGGTCTGAGCACTGACAAGCTGACCTTCTGCAACCTCTAAAGCAATGCTGGCAGCACTCATGCATCTGTTTTTTGAAGCCAGCTTCTGCACCTGATGCACAGCATGAGGACTCAACTACTTTGTTTGACCCTTGCGAGGCCTGTTCCGAGTGGGACCCGTCTTGGAAAACCTCTGTATGACTCTGGCCACTGTGCTGTAACTCAGTTTCAGGGTGTTACCGATCTTCTTATAGCCTAGGCCATCTTTGTGGAAAGCAACAATTCTAAATCTTATTTTCCATGAGGTGCCATGTTAAACATCCAGTGATCAGTATGAGAGGATTGTACTCAAAGCACCAAATTTTAACTGCTCTAATACAAGATACACAAATTTGTATTGTCCTTTCAAGCAGACAAAAACATGAGCATGATGAATAGGACATGTGGCTTTGCATGGTTAAAAGATGTAGAACGGTTATCACTTAGGGTGTACTCACTTTTGTTGCCAGCTATTTAGACAATAATGGCTGTATGTTAAGTAATCTATACTACTATACAAGCAGCGCGTTGACTACTCTAAAATATATACAAGTTTCATTTCTATAGTATTGTCCCTTGAGAAGATATACTAAAATGTGAGAGGTGTACTCACTTTTGTGAGATACTGTATGTATGTATGTCACTATAGTTTGAAGATCTCAGAGTTAAACTGTGTCAGAAAAAAAAATAATAATCTTAATTATGTCAGATAACACTTAAGCAAAACATGGTCAGGTCAAAGTGTCTGAATAATTTTTGGTTCCAGATTTTTATCAATTTTACTGGTAGTCCACTGTATGAATATTTTTTGGATATAATATGTGAGTTGCTATTCTCACTTACATAAATGAACTATACTGTCCCGGACCCACTAGTTTGACTGTATATGTATGTGTGTGTGTGTGTATATATATATATATATATATATATATATATATATGATTTATAAGAGATGCACCGAGATTTCCCAAAATAGTATGTGTATAAATCATAGTGTATGTATAAATCAGCATATTGAAATGATTTATGAAGGAACATGTGACACCGAACACTGGAGTAATGATGCTGAAAATGCCATCACAGGAATAAATTACATTTTATATAATAATATATTACAAAATATATTAAAATAGAAAACGACTTATTTTATATGTATATGCACAATGAAGTGAGTGAAAGACATTTATTTTGAGAACTATGAGAATTGACATTTAAGGCAACATGAGAGATATTGTCCATTGGCCATACGGACAAAGTTGAACAGTTTAATCATAGGAAAATGTGAAGGGATGCCAAATAACGCAGGAACTAACAATGACAGTGCCAGCAATGGAGCTCATGTGTTTACTTCCTGGATACTGCAGTCAAGTATGAACACCTGCTAGCTAGCATCCAGCAGTGTGGTAACTTGGCAACCTTCAGCGATTACATTTCTTTGTGCAAAATTGTCACATTTCTTCGTGTGGAGCGATGTGTTAGTCATGTTTGACCTTGAAGTTGAGAAAATGAGAAAAGTGTTGTGAGTAGACATTGTTTTAACAGATGCCTTTTTTCACACACGCTAACAAGGCTAACTTTCAAAACAAGACTCGCACAGATCTTACTGAGAGCAGATTTACTGTGGATATTGATCTGAACTTCTCAACGGTGAATTTAGAAGTTGCCGGCAGTTCTGTCATGAAATGTTAAAAAGACAGTTTGAGCTTTTAATTAAGATTGTGATTAGGCCTGACAGCATGTTTACACAATTAATAATGGAAGCGTAATCAATCTTGACCTGGTGACTTTTCTGTGCAAATGTACCATCTGAAAGTTTTGTTTTTGTTGCCTCAATAAGCCCAAAACCATCTCCGACAACAATGAGGAACCGCCGTCTGCTGTTGCATGACTCAACCGTTATGATCTGTGATCTATCTCTGGCTGCGTCCCATACAACACATCTAATTTGCACTCTTTCCAAATACGAAACAGGAAAATGAATTGGTTTACGAGATGGAGGTCATCCAGGTCTCTGGAGTTTACCGCTCATGCTCCTTGTAAACCACCCTACTACAAATGAATTTCTGCAGTAAGCAGTACAAATATTACATGGATGATTTCATTCATTAGTCTCAAATTGGCTTACCCAGAACTCCCTTCTTTACACTCCCAGAGCTGATGTGAAGTGGTATTGAAAACATGGCACATCTGTCGACCCGATTTAATACTTCCTTCAACGCTTTCAAAGAGGAAGTCCAAAGAGTTTCACATGATTACAGACCTCTGCCGTTTTCATGCTGTCATTTGGAGACATGATGGAAATTAGCTCACGGTTTCCCTCTATCATTACGCTGTACATATACATCCGCATCGCCTGCACTTCCTGTGCTGTATGGTTTGACCCCTTTGCCCTTTCTTCAATTGAATCTGGAAAATGCATTTGCAACAGCAGACAGAGCGGAAAATGGGTTTACCCGTGACTCCCAAGTGCTAAGTGGAATTTTATATTTTTTTTCTTTAAGCAGGGAATGTTTTTTATTTTTTTGTGTATATGCATTGTGATCATTGTTATTCTTTTATAATGTTCTTTCCCATTCGCGTTACAATTCTCATCAGAAATGAGTGTAGGATCGCAGAACTCCGGTGTGCGTATCTGTTTTATTTCGGCCGCCGTCCTGTTCCATTGTGCTACACGTTTAATTTGGATAAAGCATTGTGGGGCTAATAGAAAGGGTAGATTTAAACGCCAAGTCTCTGCAGGAAAAGGGACTGCGGAGGGTAAATTGTTATTTTAGCGCCGAGGGAGGAGGGGGGACTTCCGAGCGGAGAATCAGATCTGCTTAAAAAGAAGAAGAAAAAAGAAATTGAGAGAGAATGGAATGGAAAGAGAAAGTTAGGCTTATCTGTCCGCAGCAGCAGGCTTGAGCACACAGCGTAACGACACGTCCTTGTTTGCTCCAGAGACCTGCCGGGGTTTAAGTGATATCAGCTGTCTCAGGGTCAGAGTTCTGATGCTTTTTTGTGGTCATTTTCCAAATCCCTAAGAGAGCCGGTATGGCCAGATAGAAGCGCTGGCGAGAAAGGACCCACGAACAGATACAGTGGCAAGACAATGTCCTTTCTTGTGGTCTCAGAGTTATTGTGGTGTCGCCAGATTGTGTGTCAACATTATCTGTGATTGTGTGGACAGAACTGCACTGTGGGTGACTACAATGCAGTCTCTAGAAGAAATTGTTTCCAAGGCTACAGCAAAACTTAAAGTGAAGTGAACGCTGTCACCTGGGAAATGAAAGACACAAGTTAACGCCAATATTCAGCCCTCGCATTAGTCATGACATAATCATTTGCTACATAGACATCCTAAAACTTTAGCAAATGTTCCAATTATAATGTAAATTAGGTTTAGCAAACCTTATGAAAAATACCATAGTATTTATTTTTTAATATAATAACATGGTTTCGCCAGTTTAGTTAAAAGAAATTGTATGCTCCTAATTAGTATGTCTACTATACATAACCATCCCCTATAGATAAGTATTGTAACGGCACCATGGGACAGTGATGGTATCATACCATGATCGTGAACTTCATGTACCATTGTTTTTAGTTTATTTATTTGTCTATTTGATTAATTTTCATATTATCTTAGTTGAATAAAAATAATAAAAAATGTATGTGTATATTATATCTAGCTAATATGAAAAAAAACTGATTGCCTTGTTAAAAATACATTTTGTTGCAATAATACTCTGACTATAGTAAATACATATTTCAATGTAACAATATCTTCTCCAATGGGACGGCCGCTTGAGAACGAGACTGAGGCTGTCGGTACACACAGTCATTACCACATTCAAAACACTGTACTTGAGCACTGTGTTTTCTTGCACGATGTGATCCCAGCTCTGCAATGAGGCAATTACAAGAGCAGACAGTTATTCTTCCTCTCACAGCACGAGTAGATTCGGTTTTAAAAGCACACCGTGTCCTTTATATTACCGCTGCGGGGTCGGGGGCCCGGCCTGCTGGGTGGAAGTTATAGCAATGATAGCTTGTTGAGATGCAGGTGGAAAAAGAAAGTCATTCACTTGTTCATTCTGCCTCCCGTGTCTTGTTGTTTCTTCCAGGAGAGATCTGTGCGTTTAAGATTCATGGGCAGGAGGCCCCGTTTGAGGCCGAGGTGTTGAACAGGACATCGGGTGAAGGGGTTCTGAGGGCCCGGGGCCCCATAGACTGCGAGCAGCAGAAGGAGTACACCTTCATCATCCAGGCCTACGACTGTGGAGCCAGCCCAAGTGGAGCCAACTGGAAAAAGAGTCACAAGTGAGTAGAGCGACTTTGGCCGATCCGGTGTGGCATTGTCTAGTTCGACTGTCCACTGGTGGACTAGTAAACGATTAAGTTTACGAATTTTAAGAAAGTGTTTTCTCACTTAAACTTTACTAACGTACCTTGCAGTTGTGTAAATGTTCTTAGCTAGAGAATAGTCAGATCATTTAAATGAATTCTCTAAAAGTAGGAGTAAATTTCATTTAGCAAATCAGAGACTCAAGACTGGTGAAAAAGACGTCAAATCAAAAAGACTTCAAGTCAGTGACATTTGAGGCATTATGTAGTCCATAATGATAGTTTTACTCTTGATGTCGTATGTCACCTGGAAAAGTTTGGTTTAAGTTCAAGTACTGTAAGTCATTTTGGATAAAAGCTACAAAATACTAGCTGTATAGCTGCAGTCTACAAGCGAGAAGAGCGATCGTCTCTGTGATATGGACTGTGTGAGTTAAGGGACTGGTGTCCTGCTGTGCAAATCATACATGTGTTTAATTCATAGTCTCATTATCAAAGTTAAAAGCAGAATGAAGCTTTACCACATTTGTGGAAGCCTTTGAGGCAGAAGAGCCATGAGGAAACCAACTGCTGTGCTGACAGCCTAAACTATTATCTGTTTCCTTTGGAGTTGTTAGTAGTAGTAACATGGTACTTCATAGAGCCCCACCACCATATTACCATTATGGTAGTGTTCAAAAACCATGTATTACCTTGGTACCATGTCAAAACAGCAAAAAAACTTTTGAATGATAATGAACAGTCTGACATCGTGTCTACACCGGACGCAACTGTCTACACTAGATGTGTCACATGACAAAGCAACCATTGCAAATCCATTTGTTCTTAGTGTCAAAAGTAGCTCGAGCTCTTGAAGCACATCAGAAAAAGAATGCAGCATCAGTTTACTGTCTGGAATTTGCTGTCACGTTGCCTCGTACTGCACTGCATCCAGTGTAGACAGCATCACTGTTTATAATGGGCTTTATTTTTTACATCTTTGATGCTCCTCACCGAGCACTTACACAGAGCATTCGAAAGCAGGCATCTATCAGCGGATCCTAGATCTGTGTAAGCGCTCAGTGAAGAGCATCACAGATGTCTATTTACAGCGTTGATCATTGCAGCCAATCCCAGACATGTGATTGTGACAGTGCGTGAACACAATGGCCAAACTTAAAATGCTAGAGGGAAATGATGGTATCATCACATTTTTAAAATTTTAGTACCGACTTGGTACCGAAGTCTGTACTTTTCACAACCCTAAACTAAACAAGTAAAATTCCTTTATTTCAGTAAAAATTACTCTTAAAAGCACAATATGTAATATATTAAAATATCCAAAACTCACTAGAACAGTGTTATATATTTTGTTGACTTGTGTTCTTGCATTATCCCAAATCTTTCGAAGAATGTTTAAATCCAGAGAAATAAGCATTTTTATCCAGGACACGGACTGTGTCCGTGCGTCGCCTATCAGTGACATAATACCCGCGTTACCCTTGATTTCTGGTTTTATTTTGTAGAAACCATGGAAACACCATGTTTGACTGAACACGCTTTAATATATTATGTGTTTTATTAGACAAGGGAACAACTGTTTGGGTACATTCGTCGTCAGAAAACTAACCATGTTATATAGCTCAACACTTTAAGTTTTGTTTAAATCTCGTTTTCTTGATTTACCGTGAGTACCATGTTTTACCATGCCTAATATCGATCTATCTTACCGCAGCGTCTCATAGCAGCCATCAAGCGAACGCACACATTATAACATAATTTTCAACACACAAATGTATCTAATATGACCAGAAGTGCTCGTCTTCGGCATAATAAAAGCTTCACTTTGAAGGAATAACATTTATGCGTGGTTATTGAAAAAACAAAAAACTTAAGTCACTGAAATAAGGCCAAAAAATAAATATTAAATATGTGTTCACAAGACTTCTGGGTATTGGAGGTTGTAGACTAGAATTTTTTATTTAAAATGATGTAAATATTATTCTGCCTACTCGTTAATATAAAACCATATAGAGATTTAAATTTTGTAAGACACTTTTTGTGAAGAAACACTGTATGCGTGGAGGCGTGAATTTTCATGAATAATGCTGTGATTCACACCTGAGAAGACAAAGACCCGCATAATGACCTGCATAATGACCCGCATAATGACCCGCATAATGAGCCCTTTCAGTCAGGTAGGCTATGTGAAAAAAACCCTCTGTGATCATGCTGATAACAGTATTAACATCCACTCTTGACAAAAACAGAAACATGATTTTTGTGATCTCATGCATGCACGTATTATTGCACATCATGTGAAGAAAAATTTGTATAGGCCTATTATAGTTTAAATTACAGTACCAGTCAAAAGATTGGACGCATTACTATTATAATGTTTTTAAAAGAAGTCTCAAGCTCATCATGCTGTATATCAAACATACAGAAAAAACAGCAATACTGTGAAATATTATTACAATTTAAAATAATGTTCTGTTTTAATATACTTTAAAATATAATGTATTTCTGTGATGCAAAGCGTCTGAACATTCATGTTACCTCTATGGCATTTCATATAGGCTTTTAGCTTAAAAGCATGCACATTTGGAGAAATATTGATGGATTCTCATATGTTTATGTCAATTTTCTAAACAGAGGAGTAATATTTATTCAGTATTTTTTGGCATCACTATGAGCGCTGGATACTGTTTTCCATTCATACTTGCAGCCGGAGGGCGCTCTGTGCACATTTAGTCCACAGATTACTCCTAGTGAAGAACAGGCATACCATGTGAACTAACAGAGGCTTCCAGAAATCACTAACCATGGCTATAACATGCAGATAAACACTTCTGAAGATAATAAATACACGATTGCAACAATGTATACATGTATTGCCTCAGAATTTGCGTCTGAATGGCGCTCGCTCCGTGGGTGTGGCCGAATTAGTGGATAATGAGCTGACTCACGGACGTCTGACATGTCTCTCTTTTTATACAGATTACATAAACAGAGAATTTTTGTTTTCGATTTGACTTACACGATTTAAAACCTGACATTTCAACGTTTCTTTAGACATAAGTCTCATTTTTGTGTCATTAGTATTCACTAAGTTACAGTTCATTTTCTGAGGAAGTATCAGATTGGACTTCGTTCAGAAGGAGACGAGAGATCACGCATCATATTAGTTTTCTTTATTTTGCAAAAAGCACAACATTTTGTTTTTACCTTGAGTGTACACAAATAAATTTTCAATTGATATATTACTTATATATTACTCTATAACAAAAAATGAGTATTTTAAGTCTGTTTTGCTACAATGTGAGAAAAATCCTGCAAAACGTGCTGGTGCATTACCCGACTCCAGAGTGTTAATACATTAGCTCATCCATTAATTTGATTTCTGCTCGAATCCCGTTGGATTATTTTCCACCGGCTGTTGACGTGAAGACAACACCTCCCATGATTCCGAGAAATCAAGGCGTCTATTCCAGCATTAAAGGCACAATATGTAATTTTTCACCACTAGAGGTCCCTAATTCAAAATAAAGTGTAGCTTGCCTTTGTTTTGAATTAGCGACCTCTAGTGGCGAAAAATTACATATTGTGCCTTTAATTAGTCAGTCGTCTCTGTGTGAGTTTGTTGTATCCAGACGGTATCGTGCCTTTAGCTTGTAGTACAGTGGTATGCGAAAGTTTGGGAACCCCTTGCAGAATCTGTGAAAATGTGAATAATTTTAACAAAATAAGAGAGATCATACCAAATGCATGTTATTCTTTATTTAGTACTGTCCTGAGTAAGATATTTTACATAAAAGATGTTTACATAAAGTCTACAAGACAAAAAATAGCTGAATTTATTAAAATGACCCTGTTCACTGATGCTCCAGAAGGAAACACGATGCATTAAGAGCTGGGGGGTGAAAACTTTTGAACAGGATAAAGATGTCCACATTTTTCTCTTTATGTTAAAATATCATTTTTTTCATTTAGTACTGCCCTCTGGAAGCGACAAAAGATACCTACATTTTTCCCGGAAGACAAATTATGTACAATTTACCTTGATCTTCTAATTCAAATTCAAAAGTTTTCACCCCCCGTCTATTAATGCATCGTGTTTCCTTCTGGAGCATCAGTGAATGTTTGAACCTTTTCTAACAGTTGTGTTTGAGTCCCTCAGTCGTCCTCAGTGTGAAAAGATGGATCTCAGAATCATTCAGTCACTGCTGGAAAGGGTTCAAATATGCAAAAGATGCTTGAAACTGAATAATCTGCAGGACCTGGAGGATTTTTCTGAAGAACAGAGCTCAGTTTAACTGCTCAGAATAAACAAGAAACTCATGAACAACCATCACACAACAAAACAAACAGTCGTAGATCATCCAGGTAACCACACACAGTATTAAGAACCAAGGGTATGTAAACTTTTGAATGGGGTCATTTTAATAAATTCAGCTATTTTTGTCTTGTGGACTTTATGTAAACATCTTTTATGTAAAATATCTTACTCAGGACAGTACTAAATAAAGAATAACATGCATTTTGTGTGATCTCTCTTATTATTAAATTATTAAAATATTAAATTATTCACATTTTCACAGATTCTGTAAGGGGTTCCCAAACTTTCGCATACCACTGTATGTTATGAAACAATCTTTATATACAGTTTTATGTAAAACAATTGGTAGACTGCTGTTTTCTTCCCTGTTTCATTAAAAGGAATTATATGCTGCTTTTTAAGCTGATGAACCCACTGTTTCTAGCTGAAGGGTTGGACTGAAGACTCTCTTATGCTGACTGATTGAAGTGAGACAACAAACACTTCATCGCAGATTAACACTAGCACAATCAGTTAAATTATTGTTATGAGCTGATTAATTATTTTGTTTATGCGGGTCTATTTTATTATTATTATTATTAAATCAGTCATTAAACTCAGTTCTAGAACAACTGAAAGTTTTAAGGCCCATTTACGCCAAGAACGATAACTATATAGTGTCCACACCAATGGACAGTAATGTTTTGTTTATTATAAACGCAAGCTACAGTTATGTCGTCTGTCGATTTAAAAAAAAAAAAAGAGCTCTTTAAAGTTGGGTGGATTTTGATTGGCTTGTTCATCAGCTGGGAAACCAAAAAAATGTCAATGAAGTCGTCGTTACTGTTATAACTGTGTGGTTGACTACACTAAACTATATAATTACAATGATTATTAAAACTTTATAGTTATCGTTATAGTTATTGTCCTTGGTGTGAAAGGGCCGTTAAAGTTTGTACTCGTCACCTTAATTCTTAAATCAGAGTGAAGTTTAGTGTAGCCTTCTCTCGCTCTTTCCTTCCCTCCTTATTTTTTCTCTAGCTGTCCCTGGCGGCACTTCAGGAAATAAGTTGGCTACAGGCGCACACACACACACACACACACACTTGCACACTTTGCTACACACCCAGCCCTGGCTGGCCCTGCATTGATGACCCATCAAGATGTTTACAAAGTTGCCGGAAGCTCCGTACGTGCACGACAATCTCTCTTACAATAGCAACTCATTGCAGCTGGAACACAGCTCTGATGAAGTGCAGGAGAGAGCCGTGCTTCAGGCACCTACTGCTGTGAGAGAGAGATGAAGAAGTGCTTTTGATTTCACAGTTTGGGCCGTTCTGATGAATGTCTCTTGACACCTCGGTATGGAGGGGTGTGCGGGAATGTGTGCTCGCAAGAGCGATCGCAGATTACAGGATCTCAGCAGGATAATCTAAATGCAGGTCCCATTAACTTAATGTCTCCATTTAGAAAGATGTACAACAACATGTGAATTTATGTTTCTGTCAAAGAAGGTCACAGCTGGTTTGAATGAACAGACACTGAGCTGGACTTCTTTAAGATTTTATGTGAGCTCTGTGTACTGCAATGCAACTTTCTCTCAGCCCTTTTTTTCAGGCTGGTTATCATACAAATGATTTGGTTAGGGAAAGTAGGGTCATGTTCATTTTATATTAGTCCTTTTATTCGATTTTATGCGTATTAGATTTCACTTGTTTAACTTTAGTTAGTGTGTAATGTTGCTGTTTGAGCATAAACAACATCTGCAAAGGGAGATATTTTCTTTTAAAGAATTCTCTGTTTAGGGACTACAACAAATGGCTGGTAGGGACTACAACGAGCTTCTTCCTGGGTTAGTGACATCACTAACCCTAAAATTTACATAAACCCCGCCCCAGAGAACACACAACAAAGGGGGTGAGGCCATGTTGAGCTGCTTTAGAGAAGAGGAAGAGTTGTTGTAGTCGAGTGTTGTTGACATGCCGTCATTTTACGCCGGACTGCTTCACAAACGAGGGTCAATTCAACGCTGGATTTGCACAAAAGATTAAAATGACGGCACATGCTAGTCGATGAGTTGAATCAACTCCACAGCAACTACATAAATGTATCCACTAACCGTTCAGAAGCATCCAGATTACTTCCTGAGTCTCTCCATCAGTGTCGACTCCTGTTTGAACAATGTAAGGCTAACCCGTTACTGACAATCCACATTTTGGCTGCGTGAGATTCTCCTGCTTTGTTGTTGTTGAGCAACCAAAGCACGAGCTGTTAAAGCTCCGCCCTCTTCTGGAAAGCAGCAGCTTATTTGCATTTAAAGGGACACAGGGTGTTTTTGCTCACACCCAAATAGGGGCAAATTTAACAAGTTATAATAAATGATCTGTGGGGTATTTTGAGCTGAAACTTCACAGACACATTCTGGGGACACCAGAGACTTATATTACATCTTGTGAAAAGGGCATTATAAGTCTCCTTGAAGGATGAAGCACTAATATTTTTTCTTTACCGTAAATATTTACAATCCGTGTGGTCTCAGGACAGTGCTCAGAGATTAATTTCTCTCTGTCTTTATTAATTTCTCTAACATGTAATGCTATTCACAATTCTCTTGCACAGTTCAGAGGTGTTATGTCAGTGTGTCTCAGGTCTATTAGCACCTTGCTCTATAAAATTAACATCTCTCTTCTGTTCCTGACCCTGATTGGTTGTTCTCTGTTCCTCCCTCTGGTTCTGTTGCAGGGCGGTGGTTCATATCCAGGTGGATGATGTAAATGAGTTTTCCCCAGTGTTCAGGGAGCCGTTGTATCGTGCCACTGTAACCGAGGGCAAGATCTATGACAGCATCCTACAGGTGGAGGCCTGGGATCAGGACTGCTCTCCACAGTACAGCCAAATCTGCAACTATGAGATTGTTACACAGGAGACACCTTTTGCTATTGATCGAAATGGTAAGTCTTGGATAAGGACGTGTGTGAAAGGAGTGTAAATGCATACTGTAAAGTATGCATACTGTGTCAACTTTTAATTGCACTTAAAAGGATAGTTCACCCAAAAATGAAAAATTGTCATCACTTACCTCACCCTCAAGTTGTTTCAAACCTACATGAGTTTCTTCTGTTGAACACAAAAGAAGATATTTTAAAGAATGTTGGTAACCAGACAGTTGACGGTAGCCATTGACTTCCATAGTAGGAAAAAAGTAAATGAGTGAGTAAATGATGACAGAATTTTCATTTTTGGATGCACTATCCCTTTAAATAAACATTTCAAAGATATTGAATATAACTCAAACCTCACTAAATGTTTTGGTAGAATTTAACTGATGCCAGTTATGTTTATTTTTTAAAGGACTTAAAAAACTTATACTTATATTTAAAGGACTTATACTACTTTTCACCAAGGATGAATTAAATTGATCAAAAGTGACAGTAAAAAATCAAATAAAGACTGTTCTTTTGAACTTTCTATTTCAAAAGTACTAAGTAAGCAATACTTATGAATGCTGAAAAAATGTATTAGTTTCCACAAAAATGTTAAACACAAAAATAATAAAGTTTTCGATATTTATAATAATAAGTGTTTATTGAGCTCCAAATCCTCGTATGATTTCTGAAGGATCATGTGACACTGAAGACTGGAGTAATGATGCTGAAAATTCAGCTTTGATCACAGGAATAAATTACATTTTGGATTCTATTGAAATAGTAAACAATTATTTTAAATTTTAATAATATTTGGCAAATGTACTGTATTTTTGATCAAACAAATGCAGCCTTGTTGAGCATAAGAGACTTTTTTCAAAAACATAAAAAAAAAAAAATCATACTTTTGAATGGTAGTCTGTCCTGAAAATGTTAATTAATTTATATTTGACTACACTTTTTTAAAAAATCCTCTTCTAAAGAATTATTGTCTACTTATAATTCCAAGTTCACATATTAAAAAACACTTTAAACAATATACATTTATTTGATAAGCAGCACTTCATAAGATATATAGATATTATGATATTTTTTTGTTCTGGTTATACTGATCTGGCAGCTTTTTTACTGGTGTAGAAAAAAACATGTAAAAAAAGTCTTATTAAAAGCTCAGGTTTTTGCATTCTTAATGTTGATCAAGTTTTCCCATCATCAACAGTGGTTATAACATTATTGCTTTATTTTTAATAATTAAACCAAATTTTAGGTCTAAGAATATACAGTATATAATTTAACTTTTTTTAACCTTCAAAGTAAAGACTAAGAAGTAAAAAGTATGTTTGTTCATTTTTGTTTCTTTAGAATGCTATTGAAGAATGTTTTCACAAATTCCTCAAAATATTACTTGAGTGACTAAGTACAATTCCAAAAGTAATTTGCACCCCGGTTCTGTTGTAGCCGGCTGTCTTTTTTTTTCTACCTGTCTTTTTCACTGTTTTTTCCATTACATGTAGAGTATAAAAGTGATAAAGACATTCAAATCATTGTCTCACCTCCGTACTTCACCTGTGATTCCTCTCCTAGGTGAGGATTATTGAATTTGATTTGTTTTAGCTTTCATTTTCTGTATTTGTCTTTCACGAGTGCAGAATTGATGTCTTATTTGGTTATCGTTGAATGCATGAGTGAATTAAACGGCTCATTGCCCAGCTGGACGTTCAGAGCTCCAATCTTTGATACTTCAGGGCACATCAGAAACGACTCTAAGGTGCAGGAGTGACGTTAGCCCACGGATCACATAGCCACATCGCTGCAGATCAGACACCTGTCTCTCTGCTGTGGCTGTCTGCTTCCTTCTCATGTTCTCTGGTGGGGTGTCAGCAGTCTCAAAGAGCTGCGCTCTCTTTCATGGGCTCAAATCTGTCTCATTCACTTCCTCCTGCTGCCTTGGGCTCTGCCAGCGTCTGTAGTGCGACTGGCATTGACTGGGCTTGGTTAGTGCCAGGCGAGAGCTGAGTGATGCATGGGCCGCCCGAGTGGATTTTGTTCTGAGGGCTTTTGGCTCCATTATTTACTGTGGATCAGAGGGCAGAGAGAGTTATTAAATACAACAGGCCCACTGGCACTGTATTCTCCGGTCCAGAGAGAGGAGGAGGAAGAGCGGGGAGAGAATGGAAGAAAATGAGATCAGGAGAAAGAAGGGAGATGTACAGAGAGAACGATTAATAGTTTGAGTTTACAAACGTGCACTAACGATGTTAGGTAGAAGCGGTTGTTGGTGGTGATATGAAACATTATGAAACTTGAGATAATTCACTAAAGATCTTTTGTGAGATTTCGAAACCCTCGATTGTTTTTGTGCACCCAAGAGCTATCAGCGGAAAATATTCCTAACATTGTTTCCAACATAGAGACCGTGTGAATGAAACATGACACAAAGAGGCACAGACATTTATTTGTTACTCACTTTTGAAAGGATATGAATATGAATAGCAAGAGAAAGAGAAAAAAAAAACAGAAAAAGAGAGAAATAAGAGAAATAGATGTAAAAGAAAAGGGATATTGGGGGTTAGATTGAATTTATACCATCAGCAGCACTAAAATGCTGGAGGCCATTAAATGAGTCTTCTTTGTTCTTTATGCTTTTATTCTGTGAGAACAGAAATTGAAACACACGCTGAGGCACATGCTTAAAGTTTCAATCAGAAGTGTCATGCCTATTCAGACTGAGGCACGCGCCCCCTCAGATATTGAATGCAACTTTCATTAAAAAAAAAAAAAAAAAAAAAGTGTCTATGATAATTATGGTGTGATTTATTGTAGATAAAAAAAAAGTGTGAAACATTGTGGCAGAATTGACTTGTCTAAATCAGTCCAATTTAATTGTACATTCAGCATATTATTTGCTTTTAACTGAAAATTCGGTCATCTACCCACAGAACTTTTTTTTTTCTCTGTGGAACACAAAATAAGATATTTTAAAGAATGTTTCAACTGTTTTTGTTCATACAATGAAAGTCAGTGGGGTTTAAAACAACATTGATTTTCATTGTATGGACAAAAATCGTTTTTTTTTGTTTTTTTTTTTTGTTGATGTTTCACAGAAGAGGGTCAGTATACTGACCTTCCATTTATGCTGCTCTTTTTCATTCAACAAAATGTGTCCTCTGTATTAGGGATGCACCGATACCACTTTTTTCCAGAAGGAGTCTGACATGATACTTTTATTTTTAGTACAGAGTACTGATGCCTGTATTTTCATTGCATTTTTAATTGATATTAATAAATATTGGGCAGAGAAACCAAAAGAATATGAATCAAATTGGTTGGCTTAGCAGATATTTTTATTTCCTTCAGTTTTCAATTTAATTGCACAGTGAATATTTAGAGCTGCTCCAGCAGGGCTCAACCAGTCAAGAGCAGTGAGTGATTTTCTCTTTGTCTTTTGTTGTGAGATTAACATTGAGTACAAAGACAGCAGCAGGTTTATTAGGCTGCTGTCACTTTAAGAGCTGCACGTATCCAACATACTGTTACACACGCTTTTTCTTTCTCAACTGTTTACATTCACTTAAGACATAACTGACTATGTTTCACAAGGACACTTGCCTATACATTTTTAAATAATTTTAACATACCATTTTAACATAATTTTGTGAAAATTTGTCCATTCAAGTGCAAGAAGACATGCAAGAGAACTATTTAATAGGCTATCCGCATGCTGTCTGAGAGGCAGCTTTATGGGTGCGCGCTTCGGCTGTTTGCGCACAGAAAACTTCTTGAAAACGTCATGTGATTACTGTACCACTCATTATACATAAATCATGTAACAATTTGCTTACAAATATTCGCACATACGATTTAGTTTTAATGACACATATGTACTGAGTGAACAATCAACAATCAAAAGCATGCAACAGAAGTGCGCTCTCTCTCTCTTTCTCTTTACTGTAAGTTAACATTAGTAAGTCAAGTCAAGCCACCATTATTTATATAGCGCTTTTTACAATGTAGATTGTGTCAAAGCAGCTTTACAGTGATAACTGGTACATTATTTTGGCTGCACAGCAGCTCGTAAGGAATAGTGTCAATGCAGGCAGATCAAAGCACTGTTGAATATCAAATGTCAATTGTCAAGTGTCAAGTGATATGCTCTTCATTTTACTGTCTTTGCTATTGCCATATCCGACCAAACTACAAACTTTCCGGCAATGTCTGTGAAAAAGTGATGTGCGCTCGACACGCTCACTGCTGCACGCTCAATCCACTCCGCGTTCTCTTATCAGTTTGTGCACAGCAGCTATATAGGCGTAAATATTTAATCTGTTTAACATTGTATTAGTCGAAACATTTACTTCATAGACATCCTTCTCTGATATACCCATTCTGCTCTCTGTTTGCTCTGTTGTTGGTCTTTCATTGTCACAAGCACTGTTCTGTACACACGTATCAGTTGTTGGCATCGGAGCATTTTAATGAGTACGAGTACAAGAGCGCAGTATATGCATCCCTACTGTGTATGTGTATCCTACTTTGTAAATGTAGGATGTGTAAATGTATCCTGTGGTATCCATTTATTCTGATATTTTTCATTCAACTAAATGTATGATGAGCCTACGTATCTACCAGGTTCAGCAGCAATTTTGTGTTTTATGAAAAGAAAAAAAATATATGAATATATGTGACCTGTGCTGGCAAAATGAGTCAGAATGCACACGGGCTAATTATGAGCTACAGGCAAAACAAGTGAAAAATGTCAACAACAAAAAAAAAGAAGTCAATTCTTGATTGCATGAGAACTCATGCTGATGTAAACAAAACAATCTTATTTGTACTGACCGACAGATCGGAAGTGTGCGTCAGACAGCATGCGATCCCGGTATACACAATTACAAAAATCTGTCTTGGCGAATATTCATTATCTGTTATGTCTTTAGTGAACGTTTGGTTAACTGTTGGGGAAAAACATCTGATGTGTAACATTAGATCCGTTTGGTACAGTAGGTCTTAAGGCTGTCTGTTTCATTAATGTTAATCAAACAATTATAAAATCATGGGGGAAAAAAGTTGAATATATATATTTTTCCTATATATATATATATGGCTTTGACTTGGTTTGTGCCAAATTTGGTGGTATTATCAGGGATTTTAAGGTATGATTGCTAGGTGATTTTGTTTTGGAACCTTCAGAAAACTTTAACTCGAACTTTAACTCAAAATTGACTTCATCGACTTCAACAGGTGTTCATTTTTTGTTGGATTCCAACAAATCATACATCATTTTGAAGGTTTTTTTTTTAATAGAGAATGTGAGAATAACATAATTGCGACTCATTTAGCCAGCAAGGGTCACATATTAATTCAATAACAATATCATTAATATATTAAAATATGGCACTTGAACCTGGCAATCATTGAATGCCACTTTTCTGCCCGCTTTCTCCACCAAATGAGTAAGGACAGCCAGTGGCGCCTCCTCAAAAAAGATGCACGATGCCCCTGGCTTGAACTGCACTTGCGGAAATGTAGACAAGTTGAGGATCTCACATGCTTGCTCGCCCTCTTTGTCTTGTTTTCTGTTGTCATACTCTTGGTTTTATCTGCGCAGCACAGACAGAGGCCCATTGATAACCCACTGGAGGAGAACTGTTCCCTTTAAAACTCCCCTGCTCTTAATCATGCCACCTGACATTAGCTGCTGTAATCAACTCTATCAACTGAACTGGCTTTCTCTCTCTCTCACACACACACACACATACACACCCCTCCTGCTTCCTCCCACATACCTGTGTTTGTTAAAGTAAAGCTTTGAGGGGTTTCAAGACACACTTTAGCTTTGTGGCTCTGAGGATTGGTGCAGACTTGGTCTGGGAGCCCAGAGCGACTGACCTCTATTCCTCATTGCTGTCTCCTTGACAGCACGGCTGGTCTCATTGAAATGCAGCCAGCAGGTAAAAATAACCACAGGCCCACGGACGTGTGAGAGCATCAAATCACTAGCTGCTAGTTCAGCTTCATCTGAACTCTGTCACCATGGAGTGCATTCGGACTCGTCGCCATATACCAAATAGCAACCTCGCAGCTTCATATAGCAACTGTGGGAGCTAAATGCTAAATTATACACATCAGTCCTGTGACAAAAAGCACGCATTACTCAAATGACAGGTAGAGGATCCATGTCATTACGGTTCTTTAACCTGGAGCTCTGCAAGTGTACAATCTGTGGTTTGCTGGCACATCTTGAGCTGTTAACCAGGAAGCATACTCATCACTAAAAAAAGCTTTTAGAGCGTGGTCTGGCTTCCCTCCAGAGGTTAGAAAGTCAGAATGTACCTTTAGCTCTTAGCTGATAAAGAATGACCCATACAACAATGTCAGATCTGTACATTGATTATATTTCATATGTCTTGATTGAATGAAAGTGCATCTCACTTAGTGGAAGCAGAACCAGTTTCCAGTAAATGGTTTGTTGTTTACTGTACAGAAGCGCTATAGTTTGTGCGTGTCTCACTTGCTCAATGCCTCATTTAAAATGAAATGTGTTAACTGAAAGATTTAAAGCTGATCAAGAGCTTTTCTTAACCAGTTAGCACTATTAGCTTGGTAATTGAAAACACAAAGAAAAGAAATGGTTCATTTGAGCATCTTTAGCTTCAGTAAAAGCATTTTAAAAATGTGATTTTAATTAAGAATAAATACATTACCCTTCAAAAGTCTGCAGTCAGTATGATTATTTAAAAAAAAAAAAAAAAGAATACCTTTATTCTGCAGGAATGCATTAAACCGATAAAGTGACAGTGAAGACATTTACAATGTAACAAAAGATTTATTTAAAAAAAAAAAGTTCTTTTGAATTTTGTATTGATCAAAGAAACATGAAAAAAGTATTACATGGTTTTAATACTACGGTGATATTGTATTACGTGTTTTTCACCTAAATTGGCTCAGACCATGCTGTCAAAAAGTCATTAAAAGATTTTTGATAAACCAAACTATTCTCAAATAACAAGCAAACAAATTTGACAAAGATTACATCAAAATGGGTGCAAGACTGGTACATGTCCATACAAGCATGACCCGAGGCACAGTGCCACCTACTGGTCAGGAGTTATGAAAAATTGATATTTTTGCCTTTAACTTCTGAATGGTTTGGCCAAAATTAATAAAACTGGTCTCTTTTGATTTAGTGCAGCATACCAAGTCGAATGATACCCAGTATCCCCATATCAAGTCAAGTCAAGTCACCTTTATTTATATAGCGCTTTTTACAATGCAGATTGTGTAAAAGCAGCTTTACAGTGATAACAGTGCAGGCAGATGCAAAACACTGTTGAATATCAAATGTCAAATGTCAAGTGTCCCCAACTAAGCAAGCCAAAGGCGACAGCGGCAAGGAACCCAAACTCCAACAGGTGACATCAGGTGGCAATATCAGCCATTTTGGGTGTCGGCCAATTTTGAATTTTGTTGTAAAAAGCTGTATTTTACAAATGCATTAGTTTATTACTGTATATAGCGGGACCATGCCCTGAAGGACAAACATTATAATAAAATTAAAAAAAAATGTTTATAGCTTTTTTGATTAATTTTGCCTATTTTAATGAGATAGATAGATTGATAGATTCTTTGAGTCATACCGAGAACAACAATACCAACTATGCTATATGTGGTCAAAAATGTTGTCCGCCATTTGGAATTTTGTTGAAAATAGACTTTTTTCTTTTTCTTTTTCTACTTTTTCGAACTCGTTGGTCCGATTTTCACCAAAATCAACATCTTCAGACCATGCCAGCAAAAAGTTATTAGAAGATGTTTTGACCAAAACATTCTTTAACAGCGCCACCTAATGGTCAAAAGTGATAAGCAATTAAAACATGTTACTGGTGATTGTATTTGTCATTTTTCAGCCGTTTTGCCTAAATTAATCTAAAATGACTTTTGTTACTCATTGTTGCAGTTGGTCTGATGCTCCCAGCAATGCTTGCATGACTTATCATGCCTTTTTTGTGCTTAGCCCCGTCAATTGCTGCTTGCAGCTATATTTTTAAATTTAACTAATATTTAACAACATTACAGTTTTACTGTATTTTTTAATCAAATAAATTCATCTTTGGTGAGAATAAGAGACTTAAAACATAAAATTAAAAAATTAAAAAAAAAAACAAACAAAAAAACATTTGAATGATAGTGTACATTGTAAATATTTTTTTAGTTATTTCTAATCAGGCTCTGAATATAGTACCCCAAAAAAGTTAGAAGGGCTTTGTTGAGAATGGGGATACAATTTTGAGTGACACCAGAAATGTAAATCCCATTTGTTTTCTCCACAGATGAATAGAAAAATGGATTACTGTTGAGCTCTGTGTTTAGAGAATATATATTCAAAGTATGAAGTCAACATTTGTAATTTTATTAAACATAAGTCCCACTTAGGTTTTTTTTTTTTTTTTTTTGCCATGAATGCAGATAATAAACCATTATAAAGCCTTGTGAAATGTAAAATATGGAGATTAGATGTAATTGTCTTTATTGTAATTAGCAGTACTGGAAACAGTCTTGCAGATATAATCCATAATTGCTGAAACAGGGACACTTGCTCTGTTGAAATTACTTTTGTAATTGAAAACATTTGGCCAGAGCCATTATATGGGAGCTTAATTATTGTTTAAAATGCATATGTTGTTGTAGTATCTCTGGCAGCTGCAACAATTACAAATAGCTCTTAAGTTTTACTTTCCATGTTCTGCTTAATGTGTCCACTTTTATTTAGCAATTTCTCTCACATATCATGGGCTTGTTTTTCTCTCTTTCGTTTTATTGTTTATCTCCAGGCAACATCAGGAACACGGAGCGACTGAGCTATGACAAACAGCAGCACTACAAAATCATGGTGACTGCTTACGATTGTGGCCAGAAGAGGGCGATGGAGAGCGTTCCGGTTCACATTGATGTCAAACCAGTGTGCAAGCCTGGCTGGCAAGGTCAGTAGATACTACTAACCAAACACTATGTTACCTTAACTTTAGCTGTTGCCCTATTCCTTACGCCATTCAAATTAGCTGCGTATCGTGATCAAATGTTTCACAAACAGCTTTATTCCATTATTGTATTGTAGGTGTAGACCCGACTGCTGACTTTGACATCACTGCTTATGACTCAAAAAGCTCAATTGGCTTTTGAAAGAAAGAAAGAAAGAAATAGAGCTTACAAATTGTCATGTGGCAGTTGACTAACTACCATTAAGATGAATGGGAATTCTAGCAAATAGCTTTCTCCAGGTATTATTGACTTTCTGTCTATCTTTCAAGGCAACATCTAAGTAAAGTCTAAGTAAAGTCTTTGTCTGTGATTGCAAATATCTCAAATGCCCTTCAGTAATAGTTTTCAATATGCTGAAGGTCTTATGGAGGTCTTTTGCAAGTGATTTATCTATATGTTTAAATGTAAGAAAGAGGAAGAAAGAGTAACGGAGCGCCAGAGATAGTCATTTAATTTGAAATAGTGTCTTGATATTCAGATAAAAACTTTCTCTTATTTTGAGTCCCTGTCAATTCTTGAGTCAGCTTTTTTGGATTCAGAGTGATTTTGACTTAAAGGGTTAGTTCACCCAAAAATGAAAATTCTGTCATCAGTTACTCACCCTCATGTCGTTCCACATCTGTAAGACTTTCGTTCTTCTTCAGAACACTAATTTTTATTTTTAAATATTAATCTCCAACACGCGTTCATGAGAGCCCCATGATGCAAGAGCAGATGTGTTTACGTGAACATGCATTGGAGATTATAAAATTGTCTCATCGCTTCATAAAATTGAAGTTAAACCTCTGGAGTCATATGGATTACTTTAATGATGTCTTTACTACCTTTCTGGGGCTTGAAAGTGATAGTTGCGTAGATTGTCAATGGAGAGACCGAAAGCTTTCAGATTTCATCAGAAATATCTTCATTTGTGTTCTGAAGATGATCAAAAGTCTTACAGGTTTGGAATGAGATGAGGGTGAGTAATTAATGACAGAATTTTCATTTTTGGGTGAACTAACCTTTTAAATTTCACACAAAAATAAAAATTCTGTCATCATTTATTCACCATCATGTCGTTCCAAATCTGTAAGATCTTCATCTACAGAACACAAAACTAGATATTTTGAAGAAAGTGTGTCAATTATTATTTTATAATAAAAACTAAAATAAAATAAAATACTGAAACATTTTAAAAAAAAAATGTGATCTTGATGACAGTGATGACAGAAATTAAATTGTTAGTGAACTATCCCTTCAAAGGATTATTTCTCTTTCAAATGAAAATGATCCTAAACTTTACTCACCCTCAAGCCATCCTAGGTGTATATGACTTTCTTCTTTATGATGGATACAATCAGTGATATTTTAATAAATATCCTGACGCATCCGAGGCCTTCTGAAGCGAAGCGATACGTTTGTGTAAAAAAGATATATCCATATTTAACAAGTTATGAAGTAAAATATCTAGCTTCCGCCAGACCACCTTCTGTATTCAACTTACGAAGAAAGTGTAAACTGCCGTCGCGTCAGTTACACATTTTCCATAAGTTGAATAGGGAAAGAGTAGGATGTAGCGTAAGATTTTTGAACTGCAAAGTTTTACACTTTCTTCGTAAGTTGAATACGGAAGGCGGTCTGGCGGAAGCTAGATATTTTACTTCATAACTTGTTAAATATGGATATTTTTCTTACACAAACACGCTTCACTTCAGAAGGCCGCAACCGTGTGGAGTACGTTTATGATGGATGTGGATAGAGACACTTTCTTCAGCTCATACTCGTTATCTCTGCCATTATAAAGCTCGGATGCGGCAGGATATTGATTAATATTTCTTCGATCGTGTTCATCAGAAAGAAGAAAGTCATATACACCTAGGATGGCTTGAGGGAGAGTAAAGCTTTTCATTTGAAAGTGAATCTTTTAATCTCACAATAAAATTGACTTGAGAATTATCTGGAGAGTTGACCTGATTCATGTAAAAGAACAATTTGTTTACAAATAAGACTTCTCTCGTGAACATCCACCAAAAAGAATTCGGGTGGATGTTAAGATTTTCTGTGAATAATGACTTGTCTCTGTCTCTGCCTTATATCCTCCCTTATTCTCCATCCACAAAATGGTCAGTATTGTGACTCCGTGGAGTAGTCTGTTCTCTGCGACCTCTGTGATCCCTTGTTCTGTTCTGCTTTCATCTGTGGCATACACTGTTAGTGGTCTTAACTAGACAGATCGATATCCGTGGACTCCTTCTTCCCACAGGGACTGCACAGCCGCTTCAGCCTACAGTTTGTCCACATGCACTCACACTGACCTCTCGGAAACAACCCAGTATTGGTTTAATATCTTGTGCCTACACGACAAAGAAGACAATGCCTTTTACATATGCTGTGGTAATGGATTTGTTCTAAACAGTCAGTGGGCAGAGCTTTCGACATCATTAAATCAGAGAAAAGGATGAGGCAGCTTTTTTCACAGTTTACCTTCTTTCACACATCGATTGAGGCATGGAAAATATCTGCAGATGAATTCAATTCACAGGCTTCAGTTGAGCCATTAAGAAGCGGATGTCAGGAGCTGGAGAGACAGACGCCTAATCACTGTCATCTAAAATTGTGTTTAGAGCGTGAAAAGAGGGGAGAAAAAAAAATTATCTTTTCTACCAGAAGGAGTTAGTCAAACCCAAGTCCTTCTGATAAAGGAAACTTTGTAAAACATTCAGCCGCTACAGTCCACACTTTTGAAATAATTCAAGACTTTGCATTACAGGGAAAGAAAGAAAGTTGTCATTATTTACTCAGCAGCATGAACAATCTTATTTTCCATTTTTGTTCCATCAAATGAAAATCAGAGTTTGAGGGTGAGTAAATGATCCTAGAATTGTAATTTTTTTTTTTTTTTTTTGGTGGACTGTCCCTTTAAGACACAGATCGTCTCTCTTACAAAATTCTTAAGTTTTTTAATTGGAGACAATTTTGCCATTCAAACTTTAATTGCAGGTGTTGCCGCACATCTCGTCGCATCTTCCTTTCCTCACACTTGTCAAGGTGACAGCACAGAGAGTGGGAAACTGTTCTGAGAACAGTTTCCTGATTGATCCAATTAGAGGGAGCATGTTTGTTACCAGTTTGTAAAGAGAATTTGGTGTGAGGTGACATGGATTTAGATGAGTTATTACCTGGAGAGAGGAATGCAGCTCCCTATGCCAAGAAGAGACTTATTCCATGAAAGGGCAGCTTCCAGTCTAAAGCAAGCCAAAATGTCAGAGTCAAGCGTATTAGCCACAAATCTTGTAAATCCTCAACCCTCTGCTATACAGTTTTCATGTTGGGATTTTGGCAGTGATACAGTTCACCAACCGTGTCTGTTTGACTCTGGGTAATTCAGTTTTCTCATGAACAAAGCCACAAAGTTTGTGTTCACAAGAACTTTTAAATCACTCCTGTCATACCTACTCAGTTTTCAGAGGCAGGAATGCTTTATTTGCATGATTGTTCACATTTACAATGTTGACATTGATTTTTAAAGTAGTAGTAGTAGTATGTATTTATATAATAAACAAAAAGATTTAATTGTACTTCCTAAAATTAGCATACTTAATTTGTTTCCGTAAGTAGAAAATGGAAGGCGTAGGACATACAGCGTAAGCTTTTTGAAGAATATGAAAGTACGGTTTTGGCGGAAGCACTTGGAAGGCGATCATTTGTTTATATAAAGCATATACATTTACATTTTTTACAAAAATGACTGATCGTTTCGCTAGATAAGACCCTTATTCCTCGTCTGGTATCATTTAAAGCTCTTTGAAGCTGCACTGAAACTATAATTTTGACCTTCAACCGCTTCAAGTCCATTATAAGGAGAATAATCCTGGATTATTTCATCAAAAACCTTAATTTCTTTTCGACTGAAGAAAGAAAGACATGAACATCTTGGATGACATGGGGGTGAGTAAATGATCAGGAAAATTTTATTTGAAAGTGAACTAATCCTTTAAGACCTGACGCACTGATCCATCATACTGTTACACATGCGTTTTCTTTCTCTACTGTTTACGTTCACTTCAAACATAACTGACTGTCTTTACGTGAATACTCAACAAGACTGGCATTTTGACATTATTTTGTGTTTTTTTGACTGTTTAAACACAATAAGCAGTGAAATAGACCTCAATTTAGTACTGAGAGGCGGCTTTATGTACGCGCACTTTGAAAAATGAGTATTGGAAGCGTTTCAGATATTTAAGTATCAATATGTATTGAAAAATTGATATATTTTTTAAAAGACTACAATTGAAAAATGTATATATTATATATAAAATCCAACCTGACAAAGTGGCTAGTAGGAGTGACTGCGTCACACTTCACTGCTGAAATCCACCCGCATTTGGTGGATTTGGCATATTTCATTTCTTAAATAGCCATGTATGAAGATCATAGCCTTATTCCAAGATGACAATGTCAAGATTCATCAGGCTCAAATTGTGAAAGAATGGGTAGGACCTCTGAGTCCAGACCTTAAATTCATTGAAAGTCTTTGGGATGTTCTGGAGAAGACTTTACAAGACTTAACCCCTTGCATTGTCAATACAAGACCTTGACCAAAAATGTATGCATCTCTATTTATGAATTTATGAATAACATCACAACTTTTATTTATTTTCATCAAGAGGTCACAATATTACTGTTTTTACTGAATTTTGATCAAATAAATGCAGCCTTTTTTTTTAAACATTTTTAAAAGATCTTACCAATCTCAAATTTTGAACGGTAGAGTAGATTACAGTAGTTTGATTGGCACAGTAAAAATCATTGCCTCTTTTTCCCTCTCCTCAGGCACTGCTCGTTTGTCCCAGGGTCACTACTGTTTATCAGGTGCAGGTAACATCTAAAGTATGATAGGACCTTAAGATGTGTTGACAGTCGCTGGCAGGCTCCTACGCCCAGAGAATAAGCAGTCATTGGCTGAGAGATTGCATGGCTTGTGTTGTCAGTGTGATTCATAAGAAGTGAGGTGGAAGTGAGGACTGAGTGACGATCCTGACAGACGCCGCAGAGGTGAAGGGCGAGGATTTCTGGTTGCAGCGTTTCCCGCTTGCATAAGCGTGTAATTGGGCAGCCTCTCTTTGTCTCTGGTCAAATCCCGTCTGTCAACACTGATCTCTCCATCTCTCTGTCCAGTGGCCCGTCTTGCTGAGCCATCCACTGAGAGTGACAGATCTCTCATTGAGTGCAGAAGCCATAGAAAACTGGCACTGCCAATCAGAGCTACACTTGTACATGCATGCAGTATACATGATGTTTACTGAGGGGGAAAATGTATGGCTGGACTTGAGTTTATCCATTTGGGATAAAGTGAATACAGACTGAATGTGAGTGAAATAACGCCTAATATATTGGGTACCATTATCCAATAGGCTGTGCTGTTTAAGTGACAGAGGAAGTGCAAGTTGTTAAGATGAAAGATGATATAGATTGCGATATGAATTTTTGTTTTGTTCTAATTTGTCATGTAGTATTCATTGATTTAGTCCATTTAGACATGCAATTCTAAAGTTTTATTTTTATTTGCCATTTGCCAACTGGTTTTACCTCTTCACGTTTGTACCGAAAGATAAAAAGGATTCAGCTCAGATGTACAAATCTGATACGCGACGACCATAGATGCTGTAGTGACAGTAGAACTGATATGAAAGCAAATAGCATGTGTGTCACAGAGATTTTAACTTGGTTAAAGGGCATTGAAGTATGATGTGAAGAAGCTGTGTAATTAATAATAAAGGTGGGAACAGAAAACACCACGTTTACTAAATACTGAGTATTTTAAAATATTGATGTTGTTTTTTGTGATACTACTACCATTATCAGCATAAATCCTTATGATTTCTTGGCATAAATGCATTAAATGAATTTGCATTAATCAGAAATAATTTATTTATTTGTGATTAAATATTAATGACTCTCTCTCTCTCTCATTTATCTATCTCTGTGTGTGTGTGTGTGTGTGTGTGTATATATATATATATATACATACAGTATATTATGGTGTATTGTACTATATATAGTTATTACACTGTATATTATGTACTATATTATTAGATATACATAATATACATATACACAGTACATGCACATATATTATGTAAACGCCAACTTTTATTTTGCATGTGATTAATCGTTTGACAGCATATATATATATATATATATATATATATATATATATATATATATATATATTATGTATAATTTTATGTAAACGCCAACTTTTATTTTGCATGTGATTAATCGTTTGACAGCATATATATATATATATATATATATAGGTTGTTTTGTTCTTTATCAGTACAAAGTCATCACAAAATGATGGTGATGATGATGATTTATGCTGAAATTGTCCAAAGCCTCACTTTGCCTAGAGCGTTTCCCAAACTTTTGAAGGACATTGTAATTTACTGATGATAATGTGGAAAATATCAAAACAAGTCAACCTGTAACATATTTTTTATCAACAGTATGTTTTAATTAATCATTTAACACATGCTGAATTATGTCAAAACAGAGCTTTGGTTCAAATGCAGACTTGCACTTTTCAAGATGTCACTGTTAGTCAGTGGAAATACAGGATTTTTTGATGTGTGGGCGGACAGGTTTAAATCTGACCGGCATCATGTCCTGATCTTTTTCCACTGTTCCGCTCTCTAATTGTTTCCTGTCACTCTCCACTACACTCTCTGATTAGATTTCAAAAAAGCACAAACATAAAATTAGAAGAACCCAATAAATTTACAAATGCACCACTTCCAGTCACATAATCAGCATTACAATCATCCGTGAACATCTCAAGGCAGCCCTTATGCTGAAAACTGTGTGACAGAAATGAGGTCAGTTTCCTGGCCAACTCATTTCCTGTCCACCTGTCATGTAGCCTTTTTCTGCACCATATCATCCCAGTGCCCACCCTCACCCCCTATTATTTTTCCATGCGTCACTGGGAATCCCAGTCTGTTCTTTTTAGTCTAGCAATTCCAGTAGTGACATTAGTCCCTGCGCTGCTCTGCCACGACTTTTTGGCATCCGTGGCATTTGTGAATAAGCAATGAATGTTTAATGCCGCAGTTAATGTTAATCGCCACCCTGAGGTCCTTAAATGGTCTTTCTATTGAACAGAATGAGTCTGGCCTCTGGCTTTGGTGTGTTTTGATAATCGAGGGAATTATTCTCTGTCCAGGGAGTAGATGAGTCATTACGCAGCACACACACAACGTTGTTTTGATCCCAAAGCGCTGTGTTCCTGTTGCACATGCTTTCCTTGTGATAGTGGATTAAAAGCAGACCCAGATTTTTAGGTTCTCTCTAGGTGTTTTTCATTAAAAGTTTGTTTGGTTGCATGTATTTTAAAGTGAGCTATAAAGCCTTTCTGCTCAGTTTATCTGGGACGGAACGGCTACCTCAGAAATTCATGAGGAACTTTTTTAAGACCTTTCCCTCAAAAGAGGTAGAGACGGAGGCCTGTGGTACTGTACTGTCTCCCCATTTTATCCACAGTGGTGCCAATGAATAATGTAATAAGATATTCAGTTAGGCAAACGGGCCGAGGGAATATCTCTCAGCTCAGGTGAATATAAAGCACTCGGTTCTCTGAATTATACAGAGAGAGTCCATAAAGGCCAGCGAAGAAGAGTGAGATGTTTTATCTTTAGGGTTATTCTTACTCTGAGCTTCATGTTTTATAAAGAGCACAAGACAGAGTAATGTAACATGTATGAGCACATACTAAAGCACACGTGTCAGCCTTGACCAGGAGGAAAACTTGTTAAAGTAAGAAAATAAATCATCATGGATTCTGTTTTTTCTTTTGACCTTGCAGTTTGCTTTTAACTACGGCTTTCATTACAATTGGTTTTACCTCTTCACGTTTGTACCGAAAGATAAAAAGGATTCAGCTCAGATGTACAAATCTGATACGCGACGACCATAGATGCTGTAGTGACAGTAGAACTGATATGAAAGCAAATAGCATGTGTGTCACAGAGATTTTAACTTGGTTAAAGGGCATTGAAGTATGATGTGAAGAAGCTGTGTAATTAATAATAAAGGTGGGAACAGAAAACACCACGTTTACTAAATACTGAGTATTTTAAAATATTGGTGTTGTTTTTTTTTGTGATACTACTTCTACTACTACTACTACTACTAATTATTATTATTACTAAGCAATTAACCAAATAATGTAGCTTAAAAATAAATAAATTAATGAACCAAAAAATTAGCCTAATTGTACACTCTAAAAAATGCTTTTTAAATAAAAACCCAAATGGACAAACCCAGTGACTGGGTAGTTTTATTTAAATTTTATAGCAATTTTTAAACAATAGTTGAGTTAAATAAAACTGTCCAGCACGTTGGGAAAACATTTAACCCAACCGCTGGGTTTGTTCATTTTCAACCCAAATTGGCATTGTTTTTTTTTTAGAGTGTGGGCTGTTTGAATCAAGGAGGTCTATAGCACCTGGAGAAAGCTATCCATTAGCATTTGCATATATCATTTATATTTATATTTACATAGATTTTACATCTGTAACTCTTCAGTTCTCAAATTGCTAACATGTGTTTTCTTGGCAGGTTGGAACAAGCGTGTGGATTATGAACCTGGAACAGGCAGCAGACAGCTCTTTCCCAAGATGCATCTGGAGACCTGTGATGGCCCTTTATCTTCAGTGCGAGCCATGGTGGAGCTTCAGACCAGCCATATTGGGAAGGGCTGTGACAGAGAGACCTATTCTGAGAAGTCTCTTCAGAAGCTCTGTGGTACGGTCAACTTCAGCACAAATTATTTATCAGTCTAGAACTGCCTCGATTTGGTTTGATGAGCTTAAAGGTTTAGTTCACCCAAAAGTGAAAATGATGTCATTAATTATTCATCCTCATGTCGTTCCACACCCGTAAGACCTTCGTTCATCTTCAGAACACAAATTAAGATATTTTTGATGAAATCTGATGTCTCAGTGAGGCCTCCATTGACAGCAAGATAATTAACACTTTCAGATGTCCAGAAAGCTGCTAAAGACATATTTAAAACAGTTCATGTGACTACAGTGGTTCAACCTTAATGTTATGAAGCGCCGAGAATACTTTTTGTAACAAAATAACAACTTTATTCCACAATATCTAGTGATGGGCGATTTCGAAACACTGCTTCATGAAGCTTTGAAGCTTTACAAATCTTTTGTTTCAAATCAGTGGTTCGGAGCATGTATCAAACTGCCAAAGTCACGTGATTTCAATAAACGAGGCTTCGTTACGTCATAAGTGTTTGGAAACATTTCAAAATGTCAATGGTTCACCACTGGGGGGTGATGATCTCTGTGAACTAGTGATGGGCAAAGCGAAGCTTTGTGAAACAGTTGAAGCAAATGAGCTGAATTGTTGAATAAAGTCTTAATTTTGTTTTTTTGGCGCACAAAAAGTATTATCTGCGCTTTATAACATTAAGGTTGAATCACTGTAGTCACATGAACTGTTTTAAATATGTCTTTAGTAGCTTTCTGGGCATCTGAAAGTGTTGATTATCTTGCAGGCCTCACTGAGCCATCGGATTTTATCAAAAATATCTTAATTTGTGTTCTGAAGATGAACGAAGGTCTTATTGGTGTGGAACGACATGAGGATGAGTAATTAATGATAGAATTTTCATTTTTGGGTGAACTAACCCTTTCAAGAGGTTACAAACTTTAACATTTGCTACAGGCACGCTCAAAACAATTCGCAATGCAATAGGGACGCACAGTATTATAGATTGTATAATTTATTGTTCCATATGTAACGATGGATAATGCATATTTAATTGTGCATGCACATTTCCCCTATTTTTACATTTAGATTACCGTTGCCCTCATCTAAATGAATCTTTATAAGCATTAATAATTTAGAAAACAATGTTAAATGTTATTTTAGCAAATCACAGAATGAATATCCTTTGGTCATACTGTAGATTACAATGTTTTGATGCCCAAATTCACTTGCTTTCAAAACAGTTGATTTTAGTTTCTAATATTTTATTGTTAATATATTTAGACAGAATTTTAATATTGACCATTTATCAGTTATGAGTCATAACGTGAAAATAATTATTGTCTTAGTATGGGGAGACTTTTTTAAATATCAGTTCATCCCTACAATTCACCTGACAAGATCTCAAGATTTTATTCCTCATATTGCAGCACCCTTGTAAATGGGTCATTAAACAATTTTCATGTACCTCAGTAAGTCAGTCATTTTAATCTAATGAAAGTCTCTCTGAGATTGATGCATTATGAAGTCAAAACCGTTCTGGCACATGATGTGTGAAGTATTAAGTGTGTTGATCTTTTTACCATCTTGGCTCTCTCTCAGTGTTAATCATCTCCCCTGTTGACGCCAGTCGCTTTTGCCCAAGAACTCTGTACAGTTAATGGAAATAAGTGTTTATTGTTCGAAAATGGAAGTGTTTCTGAAACAGATATCAAGGCTGCCAACCCAATGTGATATAATTTTTTTTTTTTTAAAGCACACCCGAATAATTTAGTTAAATATGCATTATGTAAATGACAAAGTCCCAATGTGTAATCATTAGTGCAACCTTGAAACGCTGACATTTTCTGTTTATTCTTGACTGGACATCTGATAACATGGGCCGCCACTGAGACTCATGTAGCGCTAGAAATTGCTTGCGTAATGCAATCTCATTGACCTGTACCTTTACGGTATTTCTGGAAATGGATTCTCTCAGAAGAGCTCAGACGCTCACTTGGAGACTCTTGGTGAATTTATCGCCCAGTATCGATTGGCAGAAATAAATACTGCATAGCTTAAAAGCAGCGCCGCTGCCATATTCTCTCTGGTTTCTGTCTCTCTTTGGTCCTGTGGCGAAGTGAGTGATGTGGAGCTGTGGAATGAGAACACGCTGCTCTGACATCGGCGTGGCTCATCGCTCATTCTGTCCCTCTGTGCTGGCCATCCTGTCACCCCTGAGTGAGGGGAAAAAAGATTCAATATCCTCCTGTACTCCCAAATAAAACACGCAGAGAGAGGCATGAGTGAGCGCTTGCGGGAGGGAGGACGACAGGAGGCTAATCAAAGATTGATAGGTGGCGCTGCTCTTGCATATTTAGGGCATCTGTACCAGACTTGTCCTCAAAGTGAGTGTGCACACAATCAGTTATATCTCAGAAGTTTCTTATACTGCACTCTTTTAAATGGAGAGTTCACTCAAAAATGAAAATGCTCTCATTATTGGCACATATTTATCACATATGCTTCCAAAGAGTTGAGGAAGCCAAACTCAAACTCTTTTAACCCGCATGAGCACCCTAGCTCAATGTGCCACGGCTCTGACGGCAAGGAGTTTTATAATGAGATGACTGCTTTCAGAAATGACATTTCAGTCAGGGTTGAATGTGGGTCTGGGAACCAAATGTTATTTGCTTTTCATCTCTAATTTGATTTAAAGTGTGCTGTATGCACAGTATATTCGAATGCCAGGGCAGCTAACATGATTTTAACTCTTTATGACAGACAGCTTGTAATTTTTCATCGCTGCCTTTCGCAGTAACCTGAACTAACCTCTGTGCTTTTATCTCCGCAGGAGCAGCCTCGGGCAGCACAGACCTTCTCCCGGCCCCCAGCGTGTCCACCAATTGGACGGCTTCCTTGCTGACAGACAGCGGCCGAGATAGCGACCTCATCTTCAGATTTGATGGGCGACAGGCGGCCAATATCCCAGAGTGGGTTGTGCCACAGAACTTGACAGATCAGTTTACCATAGCAACATGGATGAAGCACGGGCCAAGTCCTGGACTGAGAGCCGAGAAGGAGACGTTGCTCTGTAATTCAGATAAAACTGGTGAGCTGTCAACTCAATATGCATGTTTCAATATTAAAGGGGTGGTTGATTATGATTTCATTTTTTTAACTTTAGCTAGTGTGTAGTGTTGCTGTTTGAGCATAAACAACATCTGCAAAGTTACGACGCTCAAAGTTCAATGCAAAGGGAGATATTTTCTTTTACAGAAATCACATTTTAAGGACTACAACAAACAGCTGGTAGGGACTACAAGGAGCTTCTTCCTGGGTTAGTGACATCACTAACCCTAAAATGTACATAAACCCCGCCCCCGAGAACACGCAACAAAGGGGGTGAGGCCATGTTAGTGCAATACAGTACGTAACACAAATGCAATAGCATGTCATAAATGCAAGATGACAACATAAGTTAAATGTAATTAAACTAAACTATACCTGTTCTGTCTTCATGCAGCATATATTCTCTGGCTCTGTAGGATCTTACAACAGTTCCCACGTAGTTGTCACTTCTTCTTGAGTCTCTCCATCATTGTCCGACTCCGGTTTGAACATAAAAGGCTGAACAGTTTCTGACATTTTCAGTGAGTCTGCATGAGGTAATCGGAGCTGCTAACATAAGCTCTTGAAACTCCGCCCTCTTCTTGGGAGCAGCAGCTCATTTGCATTTAAAGGGACACACACAAAAATGGAGCGTTTTTGCTCACACATACATGTGACATTTAAAGAAGTAAACTAAGAAAATAATAATAAATTAGTAAAATAAAATAAATAATAATACTAATGTGGTATACATCTGGAACAGAAGACATACATATTTGTATTGTATATACAGCTGGATGAATAGAATATATATATATATATATATATATATATATATGTATATACACAACTAATTTGTACTCTCTCTCAAGTACTAAAAGTGAATACTAAAACAGGGATTAATTGCTATGTTAGCTGTTTAAGCTGGAGATAGCGTTGGGGGAAAAACTGTTCTTAGATGTTCTAGTGCACAGAGATCTGGAACGTCTGCCTGAGGGCAGAAGTGCAAACAGGTTGTGTCCAGGGTGAGAGGGGTCTGTGATGATGTTACCTGCCCGTTTCTTCACTCTGGCGTCGTACTGAAGGTTGGGCAGGTGCATACCAATTATCCTTTCAGCTGTCCTAACAATCCGTTGCAGTCTTCTTATATCTGATTTGCTGGCTGACCCTAACCAAACAGTTATAGAAGTGCACAGAACTGACTCAGTAACAGCTGAGTAAAACTGTGTCAGCAGCACCTGTGGCAGGTTGAACTTCCTCAGCTGGCGAAGGAAGTACAGTCTCTGCTGAGCTTTTTTCGCAGTGGAGTCAATGTGATTGTCCCACTTCAGGTCCTGAGAGATGATGGTGCCTGAATGACTCCACTGCCTCCACAGTGATGTTCATGATGGTGAGTTGGGGGAGTGCAGGGGGGTTTCTCCTAAAGTCCACTAACATCTCCACTGTTTTGAGCGTGTTCAGCTCCAGGTTATTGTGACTGCACCAAACAGCCAGCTGTTCAACCTCCACTCTGTAAGCAGACTCGTCTCCGTCCCGGATGAGGCCGATGACTGTGGTGTCGTCTGCAAACTTCAGGAGCTTGACAGAGGGGTCTTTAGAGGTGCAGTCATTTGTGTAGAGGGAGAAGAGCAGTGGGGAGAGCACACAACCCTGAGGAGCTCCAGTGCTGATGGTGAGGGTCCTGGATGTGAGTTTTCCCAGCCTCACTAGCTGCTGCCTGTCTGTCAGGAAGCTGGTGATCCACTAACAGATGGAGGTGGGTACAGAGAGCTGTGCCAGTTTATTCAGGAGGGTATCCGGGATTATCTTGAAAGCTGAACTGAAGTCCACAAACAGGATCCTTGCATAAGTTCCTGGTTTGTCCAGATGTTGTAGGATATAATGCAGTCCCGTATTGACTGCATCATCCACAGACCTGTTTGCTCGATAAGCAAACTGCAGGGGGTCCAGCAGGGGTCCAGTGATGTCCTTCAGGTAGGCCAGCACCAGTCTCTCAAATGACTTCATGACAACAGATGTCAAAGCAACAGGTCTGTAGTCATTTAGTCCTGTGATTTTCGGTTTCTTGGGTACAGGGATAATGGTGGAGCATTTGAAGCAGGAGGGGACTTCACACAGCTCCAGTGATCTGTTGAAAATCAGTGTGACGATGGGTGACAGCTGGACTGCACAGGCTTTGAGGCAGGCTGGTGAAACACCGTCTGTGCTTTTGGCTTTCCTTATCTTCTGTTTCCTGAAGACTCTGCATACATCCCTCTCGCTGATCTGAAGTGCAGGTTGAGAAGCAGGAGGGGGGAGGGAGAGGGGTGAGGGTGTTGATGGCTGTGTGGTGAGCCGGTCAGAGCGGGTGTGGGTTTTCAAACCTGCAGTAAAATGTATTCAGCTCGTTGGCCAAATGTTGGTTCTCCACAGTGCTGGGGGATGGGGTCTTGTAGCTGGTGATGGTTTTCAGGCCCTTCCACACTGATGCTGAATGTGTTAAATTGATAAAAAGTGATAGTAAAGATATTGCTGAATAAAAATATTAATTTCTTTAAAAAAAAAAAAAAAATCTCCCCAAACTTTTTAGTGGTAGTAAATATAGCATTTTTAAACATTTGTATATACTTCCCATCTCATGCTTTGACTCCAGAATTTCAGAATGACCAGAGCAGCCTTTGAGATTCTATGCAATGAAATTGCTTGATTATTCAGTCACATGACTTGACACAGTGTCATATTACTTTTTGATGTGCCTTCAGTCACTTTCATTCATTCACTGCTCTGTTTTCATTCTGCTTTTTTATCCCACAATTCTGATAAAAATATGTGAAAGGAAACCTGGGGTATGACCGTTTTAAAACAGTATAGACCAATCAGATGAGGCCGTCCACAAGTATATAGAATATACTGAGGTGTAAATTTTCACTTCAACAGATGCAGGATAAGTACAAAAATGTATAATTGTTTTAGTGAATCAGACGCCGAATTAAGCCTTGCCAATAAACGGTGATGTTAGCAAGCACAATTCATTGTTAGTGAATTCCCTTGTGAGTGTTTACAGTAGCAAATGATTGTTTAATTTGTTGATTTGTGAATATTAGTTTTGGTGTCGGACAAGAACCCTACATTGTTTACTTCTGTTGCATTCCATCTAGCTAATTATGAAAGCAAGAAAACTTCCTGAATAGCGCTCAGATATTTTAGATCACGTCTACGGTTTCCAAGGTCTGGTGGTCAAGACAACATTATCAGTTTGTCAAAATTGAAGAGATCAGTGCTGCCGATGTGTCAGACTAACCCGAGAAAAGTTTTATCAGTACCGTACGATGCCCAGCAGCATTAGGGAGAGCGATTAAGACTATGGATTAGATCTGGATTAAAGAGTGGTTCAGAACACAATTCTCCGGAGGTTAAAGGGAAACTCTAGCCAGGAAAAAATGCAGTGTGACTGTCAGCGGCCAGTTCCCTGAGACCGAGTGGCCCTGATCGGGGCCGACTGCTTGGCAGGACTCTTTCGAGTTCATTGATCCCAGGCGTCATGTTGAGTGGGTGTGAGACTTAATCAATTCAACACGCACTAAAAGCAGTCGCACGAGAGACACCGGGCAGCGGTGCAGAGGCAATGTTTAGGTGAGCAGAGAGGGGCGCCGTGTGGATGAGACGTGGCAGCCACCTTGATCAATGAAAGGTTTCTGAGAAAGAGCATGAAAGCCGTCTAGACTTGCTTTGAGCGAAGACACGTGATGGACAGTGGAACATGTCGATATCAACGGGAGAAGAAATCGCTTTAACAAGTCTCAGATTGAATGGCAGCTCTTTTGTGATCATCTTGTTAGGATTTAGCTTTATAACAGATTGACATTTAGTTTGGATCAAGCTGGAAAAAAAATAGGTAATACCCACTTAAGCTGGTCAAAACACGGTTTGTTGCACGTAAAGCCACTTCTCAGACAGCGTGCCAGTACCAATTTGAGTTCTCTTTATCGCTTTTAAATGAAAAAAAAGACCCACTCAGAAGTCAAAATGCCCGTTTTTGGTGAGTATCCTCATAAGCACAGTCTAAAATGAGTCGTAAATGAACATAAACAGATCGGATATGTGTTGGATTTTGTGTATATAGCAATTTATACTATTAAATGTGTAAAAAGTGCACATTTTAAGCTGGTCATACCTGGATTTTTGAGCAGGATTCAGGGAATCTATCCTTTCAGTCAGTCCATCATCCCTCGTCTATTCCCTTTACAGTTTCAGCAGAACTACAGTTTCTTTTCATTTCTCTCTGTGTCCTCATCTGAAGTCTAATTTTTATGACCCTGAATTGTGTAACAGTCAGGAGTTTTTCTAACATGACTATGCAGTTTTAGACAAGCTCTCAGAGCTAGACATGGAAATCTATAAATGTAAATCTTTACTCAGCGTGAAGTTCCTACTTTGACAGCCAATGTAAGTGATTTCTTGAGTGTCCTCATTTACATTACATATACAGTAAGCTTTCTCTGTGTTTTTCTTTTTGCAGAGATGAACAGGCATCATTACTCCCTGTACGTGCACAACTGCCGTCTGGTGTTTCTGCTGAGGCGAGACTTCATTCAGCTGGACTCCTTCAGGCCGGCAGAGTTCCACTGGAGACTGGAACAGGTGAGGGGCCCCCAGGAGCCTGTCTGACACACACACACACACACACACACACGTCAACATCACAACCAGCACTCTGATAAACAGGACGGGAAAAATGCCACACAGATCAGGCTCCATTTATAGTAATCACTCGTGAAGTGAAGTTCGCTCTGTATAATTTTCAATTACCTGTTTTTGAATTATTCATTATCTGTTTGACTGATCTTTCCATTGCGACGAGTGATCTGTCACCTGTAAAATGATTATTATCAGAAGGACAAATTGGAAAGCCGACGCAAAGACAGCACTCATATTTTCTCTCCCGGTGCTTATTTGTCTCATTTGTGGCTTGTTTATGTTTGGAAACACCTTGATTTTCTCAAATTTCCAACATTTCCCTTGGCTAATATTGAGTGCAGACTAATCTTTTGATTGAAAGCACCTAACGGACTGTGTGTGTGTCACTGTGCCTCTCAACGCCTGCCAAGGGGAACAGAGAGCCGAGGTGAGACACGTGTAATCAGTATGAAAAGCTCTCCACAGCAATGACCTCTCGCAGTGAACATAATGATAGTCCTTCGCCCACATCAATCCTTAACCGCAAATTACACGCACATACACATTCTCACATCCAGACGTGCACTTGCACATACACAACTTCTCGAACCTTTCTGAGCTGCTGTAAATGGATAAAAAGTTAGATGCATATCTATTCAGTAAACACCCTCATATGCTGCTGAAAGACTTTTTTGTCCTTTTCAAACACACAAAACAGGTCAATGTCTGAGAGGCCTTTGATCAATAGTCTCGATCAGTTACTGTAAGTAGGACTCTGGAGTGCACCAGTAAAGCAGGTTTTGGTCATGGTCCAAATGCATGTGAGCCCCACAATTTTTTTCCGCAGATGTTTTGATTAGCCAACTAAGATGCGAAGAATTTGGCTGCGTGAGTAGCATTTGTTTCCTCTCTGTGGCAGTTGTGGTTAAAGATCTGGGCTGGTAGCCGAAAGCTCATATATTTAAAACCCTCATAGGACAAGACATGAGCTTTTGCTCTTGTGCCCTTGAGCAATGCACTTAACCTCAGATCGCTCTAGAAGAATTGACCCTGTAAAGGGGCGTTCACACTGACAGCGATTTTGCAGTGACAAAGCAGTTATAAGTCACACACTTTCAGCTGCTGATTGAAGGCTACATAAACAACAGAGACCGGGGTGGGCAATATACCGGTAGACACGATTAACCAATAGAAATTTGTCAAAAGGTAAAGATTTTGGACTGTTGTGGTTACAATGTGGTTACATTGCCGTGCGTTTTTAAGCATTGCTGTTTACAAAACGAGTGACTTTTAACCGTTGAAGTGCAATAAGCAGTGAAAGAGAACTCGTTTTAGTTTATGCGCATACTGTGAGATGGTTTATTAACGCTGTCTGAGAGACGCGCACATAAAGCTGCTGCTCATACAGCACCTGAGTACTGAACTGAGTGCTTTTTGCCGCCTTATTGGTATTGAATGAACAGCTTGTGCCTCTGCCAAAAACTAACAAAGCATCTATTTGGTTTTGATTATCATCTCTATCTCGGCCATGCTCACGTGACATTGCAGTTCTTCGTCATCATGAAAGTTTATTATCTGCATACGTTTTAAAGCCATATCAGTTTAAACTTCGGATATATGGTTTCAGTATGGCTGGTGGTTGAGGAGATTCCCCCTTCCATATGTAAAGCACTTTGAGTACCCAGAAAAGTGCTATATAAATGTAAGGAATTATTATTATTATTATGATTATTAATTAATCTCAAAAGACAAAGAGAAAATCACTCACTGCTCCTGACTGAATCACTTTTGTACCTTTAACAAGAATTTATTTACTGTTTTTTTTTTTTTTTTTACTTATACAATTTATGTAGTATTTCTTATTTAGTGCTTGTTTTCCAGCTAGGTCTTTGTTCTAATTTAGTTTTGTCCTATTGCTTGTAATTACTTTCTTTGTTCTTATTTTATCACTGACTGTAAAACTACTTGATATATAATTTTGGTCACATCGCCCACTCCTAGTTAGCGATATTGATGTTCAACATTATCCAAATATGTTGCAATGCAATTTGCCTCATGATACTGTTTAGCCATTACTAGCTACTACAACAGAACAGGTACTTGGCAATCTTATTTGAACTCTTTCAGTGTGAGGAACCCTTAATAAGTAAATTGTAAGTCACTTTGGATAAAAGCGAGGTTGGTTGAGACAATTATTAGCAAGTAAACTATAAATCTATGAGCAGCACTATATATTGTGTTTGTGAAATTATCAATGCTTATTACAAAGTTTGGATAGACCGAAATTCTGGTTCAGTCTGGTTCTGCCTCAGTGTTCTTGACAGCTGTACTTAGTTTGTTACAGGTCAGAGGGAAAATGAGCTCCTTTCAAAGCTTCGGCTCCTTTCCTGTGGCCAGTCAGAGCTCAGTCAGGTGATGAGGAACACAAGTAAACAATATGGGGTCAGTAGACAGGCTGCCATAAAACAACGTCAGGGCTATACCTACAGTCCTGTCAACATCCAGCGCATAAAACACTGCAACACTGTAGGCAAAAACCTCTGACTCCACACAGCTGTTGGTTTGCACTGCACCTATATGCTGTGATATTCTCTGTCTTTTTTTGTACATTTATCTTTCATGTCCACTTTATTTTTGTAGGGAAAAGTATTTCTTCCCACCTGATATATGCTTGTAAATGAAGAAGTGCGTGAAAAGGAGAGAGCGAGAGAAGGTGTGAAAGAGCTTGTTTACACTTCAGTGCATTTTCTCTCTTCCTGTTTTTCCTGCCATGTACCTCTTCCCCAGCACGGTTTGATAATGGTGTCTCACCAGCTTGGAGACAGTAAACAGAATATGCTCGCCTTGATCTCAGAGCACAGCACAGCTCTGTTCCCAACATGAGACGCATCTATTTTTCTTTCTTTTCTCTCTGCCCTTCCTCTCACTGCTTTCCATTGATGCTTAAACAACAGATTATCATGTTGTAAATGTCATTGTAGTTAGTTTTGCTCTTTCTTTAATCCCAACAAACAAACTTTTGACTCTTGCCATGACATTTGATCCGCTGATGAACAGCCCACTTACTGTAGACAAAAATAAAAAGACAGTTAAAGTGACCAGTTTGTTGTATTATGTGACTTTTAGGGGTGGGTTAATCTAAAATCATTGCAACATATTTATACTGTATTGATTTTTATGTCATTAAAAGACACAATTAAGAGACACGGTTCTTCTAAGGATGTTTAGAGAATATAAACAGAAAAAGTGTTATCTCAAGCGCACCTAAACTCTTGCTTTTCTGTATGTACACTAACATAAAAGTTTGGGTTCACTAAGATTTTAGTAAGATTGCAAAACGTTTACTTAGCAAGGATGTGCATTAAATTGATGAAAAGTGACATTCAAGACATTTAAAATGTTACAAAAGATTTCTATTTTAAGTAAGTGCTGTAATTTAAACGGTAACACTTTAGTATAGGGAACATGTATTCACTATTAACTACGACTTTTCCCTCTATAAACTCCTAATTTACTGCTTATTAATAGTTAGTAAGGTAGTTGTTAGGTTTAGGTATTGGGTAGGATTAAGAATGTAGAATAAGGTCATGCAGAATAAGGCATTAATATATGCTTAATAAGTACTAATAAACAGCTAATATTCTTGTAATACGCATGCTAATAAGCAGCTAGTTAAAAGACACTCAAATAAAGTGTTACCTTTTTAACTTTCTGTTCATCAAAGAATCCTGAAAACAAAACAGTTTCCAAAGACAGTTATGACAGTTTACAATAAATAAATAAATAATAACTGTTTTCAATGTTGATAATAATAAATGTTTTTTTTGTTTTTTTTTTCGAGCACCAAATCAGCATATTAAAATGATTTATGAAGTATTATTTCACACTGAAGACTGGAGTAATGATGCTGAAAATTAAGCATTTCCATGACAAGAATAAATTACATTTAAAAAAATATTTTAAATTTGTATATATATATATATATATATATATATATTTATCAAATAAATGCAGCCTTGGTGAGCATAATAGATTTTTAAAAAATGTTTTTGTTCGCAAAAACATAAAAAATAACCCTGTAAGACCCAAAAAACGGATTCCGACGGCCTGGGCGAAGGTATAATGCGTGTATGTCTTTTCAGCGCCCCTGTGATGTTTACTCAATTTTTAGAATTTAGTTTAAATTTTACTTTAGCTGCTCGTTTAATCTGACTCCAGTTTCAAATGATTATTACTCTTAGATTGTGTTTCTTATTAGAAATTAATCATTGGTCATGTATTCATTTAGATATTTGATTATTCTGGGTATCTTTAAATTATTCATTCATTACGGACCCGATATCACTTAGAGTCACACGACACAAATTCGTCAGTTTCTAATTCTTAGTCAGAGGGTGCAGAGTTTGCTAATGCATTTGAGTCGAACCGCCACATGCTTGTTCATACAAAAACACACTTTTCTTAGTCACGATACTGCAACTTGCTAAGTCAGTGATAGAAGGTCTCGCATGATGTGCTTTAGTTTGACTTATCCTGACGCAGATTTGCGGAAATATTGACTCCAATAATCTACTGGTCATAATGATTTCAGAAGAATCCAGAGTAAATCAAATATAACATTTTATTTGTCAGGTAAAAATGTATCACGCCAATTACATAGTTAGACAATTAGAAGCCAATTCAAATAATAAACACATAGCATTAATTGCTCAAAGATGACTCTAAGAGTAAGAAATGCATATAGTGGTGGATGAATATTTCTAATAATTCACTCATCACTGGGGGTTCTGGTGGCAGAATGTCCCACCTGACTGCTTTGCACTTTCCCTTAAATACCCAGACCAGAACAAAAGGATTGTAAATATTTACTACACCAAGTTTTCAATCTTTTTCATAACATAAGTGACGGCTGTGAAATTGAAACCAGTTTCACATTTAAAATGATACCAAACATGAAAGTGAAAAAAAAAAAATAGATTCACAAGATACATCATACATAGTACATATGCATTCTTAAGGCAGGAACACACCAAGCCGACGCCGATGAACTAGTGGTGACGAAAGCAGACTGTGGGGTTGGCTCACGTCGGCAGCGCCTGGGTCCAAAGTTGCCCTGACACACCAAACCGACGCTCGACACCCGACGGCCAAGTAGCACGTCTGTTCTGCGCCTGCGTGAGATGAAATGCCTTTCCGTACCAGCAGGTGGCAGTAGCTGAACAGCCAATCAGAATGATCAGATGGACCGACGCCGATTCAACATGTCGAATCGGCCGGAAAAAAGCAGACGAGGACCAACTTCAGCCGACGGTGCGGAACACACTGAGAAAACTTAGTCGGCCGACAAACAAAAACTGCCCGACGGCTTGGTGTGTTCCCGCCTTTAGAGAACTTTCAGTGACTTGAGCCAGGAACGGAAAGGAAGGAAGTAGGGGGGATGAGTGAGGAGAGTTTGGGCAATGCGGTGTCCTATTTCTTTGAGATCTTCTCTCCAGATGAGTTTTATTGCTTTTTTGCAGGGTGTTTGATCTCAGCTTTTGTCTTAGCAGGAAAATCAAGTCTAAAAAAATGCTGGGTTACATATGGACAAACCCAGGGATTGGGTTGTTTTCACCCAGCCATTTTTTTCAACCAATTTTGGGTTTGTTTTAAGCCAGCCATATAGTAATATAGTAAATGTTATGTTTTTGCTCACCCCCATATTTTTAGCTGAAACTTCACAGACACTTGAGACTTATAAAAGAGGGCATAATAGGTGCCCTTTAACCCAACCTGCTGGGTTTGTCCATATTTAACCCAGCTTGGGTTGTTTTTAACCCAGCATTTTTTAGAGTGAACACCCCAAACTTTAGAATGGTTGTGTAAACTATTTACCCTATTTTCTAAACTTTTTTTTGTATTAATGTTTTTATTTATCTATTTTTTTAACTTTTATCCTGTACATGACATACACGCATTATACCTTCGCCCAGGCCGTCGGAATCCGTTTTTTGGGTCTTACAGGGTTATTTTTTATGTTTTTGCGAACAAAAAAAAAATTTAAAAATCTATTATGCTCACCAAGGCTGCATTTATTTGATAAATATATATATATATATATATATATACAAATTTAAAATATTTTTTTAAATGTAATTTATTCTTGTCATGGAAATGCTTAATTTTCAGCATCATTACTCCAGTCTTCAGTGTGAAATAATACTTCATAAATGCATGTACATGTAAATGCAGACAGGATATAGAACAACAACAACAACAAAAAGTAGGATTTACATCTTTCCAAAAGTAATATGTACTAAATATTTCGCTGAATATTTCTCTTTGTTTTCTTAGTAATATATTTTCTCATTTATAACTAGTTTACTTGCTACCAAGTGCTTCCGATGCTACTAAACAAATGGCAAATCCAGTGACAAGTTCTTCCACTAAAGCACAACTGCATCAACCCAGAACTTCATTGACACAATTTTTCTAGATTCAATGCCACAAACTTCACAAAATTTGTCAAATTTATTAAATTAGCCCGTCCTCACCAGCTCTCATTAGAAGCAGGAACACAAAGTTGCGATTTTGACTAGAAATTTGCCATTATTATGTGTGATACACCTCAGAAGATCAGTGAATGGTCCACAAGAGTCTGTGTTGTAGGCCAAGATTTTGTTAACATGCAACTTTTTAATCTTGTGTCAGGTTTTTTTGTGCGCAGTGTAAGACCCACAGAGGCACAGCTTGCTAATACCGTACTGTGAGAGAGTCGCATTACACAAGGTGCTTGTCAGCTGAGTAGAAGGACGTGAGGGTGTTTGTGTCAGTCAGCGAGGGAGGGAGGGGCCGCAGGTGCTGTGGTATTTCTGTCACTATGGCAGAGCGCTGATCTAAGGCACCTGTAGACGATTTGATTGACGCTGCAGTCTCCACCCTAGCCTAGTGGCCCGCGGCAGTTTGAGCGTCGTGTTCTATTAAGGACCCGACATTGATCTAGTAAAATAGCTTTGCGGTGATAGACACACTTTAAGTTGGAGAGAGAGAGAGAGAGGAAGAGGAAAAAAGACGCAGGGTGTTGGCTGTTGGGCATCTTATCCAAATGCTGCTCTTTGCAGGCTCATCAGCACTCTGAGAGGACACTCAATGGCTTCCGCTGCAACTCCATTTAGCCCTATTGATTTTGCAATCTTCCTCACACCTGCCTCTTTAGCTGTTTCCCCCCCTCCTTTCGTTGAGAGGGAAAGAATGATGGAGAGGGACGGAGTGATGCCAAGTGAGAGCAAGGAAATACTTGATGGGGTTATTCTGGACTATTTGTCTTTTTTATTGCTCACTCTCTAACTTTGTTTCTATTTTCTCTCCTGCTGTAATTGCATGGATTAGATGTTTTCGGAGTAAGGGCTATTCGTTTGGTTTTGGGTTGGTTCATGTTAATGTTTTCATGTCTTTTATTTTGTAGTTTTCATAGTCATGGTTCTTGTTTGTCATGTGATTCCTTTATCCCATCCTGTCAGGTTCTGATTGGTTGTTCTGATTATGTTTCCTGTTTTCTCATTGGTTCATTGTTTGATTGTTCACGGGTGTTTCTTGTTAGTCATTGGTCTGTGTATAAATAGCCCTCGTGTTTCATTGTTCATTTGTTTAGATTTGTCCCTGTAACTGCTGTTTGGCGAGTCCATGTCAAGTCTAGTCCAGGTTTATGTTTGTTATGTTCATAGTTTCATCATTTTTTTTTTTTTTTTTTTGTATTTGGTTCACATTTGGGTTAAATAAACTGCACGTGGGTTCTTACTGCAACTCACCTTCAGTGGACTTACTTACAATTAGATTATTTTTGTTTGAAGGAATGAACTAAAAAATCTAAAACTGTATGCTGGTATTAGACATGCAGCTTTTTGCCATCCATAGTGATTATCTGTAAAGCTCCAAAATAGCAGAAGTTGTTCATATGATTTGTGCGCTTTATTTTAATTCTCACAATGGGTTTGTGTGACCAAAATGTAAGATTCTGTCATCGTTTATTGGACCCTATTGATTTTGACTGTATTGACCAGAGTTGCCCAAACTTTTTACTATAAAGGGCCAAAAAATTAAACTTAATTGAGGTCTGTGAGCCAAAGTAAATGTTGCTGTATAACAATTATATTTAAAATTAAATTTTTTAAAATCAGATTTACTTAGTTTATTCTCTACATTTCTAAATTCAATGAAAAAAAAGAAAAGATAAATTAAAAATGAAGATATGCTTCAATGGCATGATCATGGTTTGGTACACTCTTAAATATGCTGGGTTAAAAACAACCCAAGTTGGGTTAAAAATGGACAAACCCAGCGACTGGGTTGTTTTGACCTAGCGCTTGTTTAATAATTGTTGCCTCTAGTAATTATGTGTCTGATTTCTAATTTCCAACCTATTTTGGGTTCATTTTAATCCAGCCATATAGTAATTTTTAAACACTAGTTGTGTTAAATAAAACTACCCAGCAGGTTGGTCAAACATTTAACCCAATTGTTGGGTTTGTCCATATTCAGCCCAACTTGGGTTGTTTTTAACCCAGCAAAAAGAGGATTTTATTTAACATGTTTTTAACCCGTACCCGTTATTATTTTTTTTTTTTTTACTGGCACTTTTCAATTAATACTTAATCCCTCATTTCTTTAATCACTTACCTTTCTTTGCTTTTGCGCTTCTTAAAAAACATTCAAATGATCTTAGGTGCACATACTTTTCAAAATTAGTAATAAAACAGTCACTCTTGGCAACAGGGACAGCTAGTACATTTGCTTAGCATAGCATCAAACTTTATAAGATTGATAGCATGTTTTGCGCCAAAATCACTATATAGCCTATATATACACGTCAGTCTTTTTTAAAATAACTTCTGTTGTCCATGTTGCTTCTCTACACAGAGTGAGACGGAAAATATATTATATGATACAGGCTATGTCGATTAGCATTGCATTATAGATTTTTATGGAAATATCCGAGATGGCTTGAAGAACACAGATATATCCTCACAATTGTCTAAAAGTTTAATCAGTCGAAACATCTCTATCTGCACGTTATTCAGCTGTAGCGATATCTGATGTCCATATAAGGGATTTCCTGGAAGCTTAATGAATCTATGAATCTCACTTGTGGACTTTGTGCGAGAGGGCGCCCTCTGGTTTCCAGTATGAATGAAACAAATTACTTGAGTGTTTAGTGCTCCATATTGCTAACATTGCCTCATGTTGTGTAAAAATAGAAAAATAATACTAAAGTACTTTGTAACGTAGTAACTTTTTTGGCAAACTACTTATTTACTCTTACTTGAGTCATAATTTTTTTTAAGTAATTCTGCTTGTACTCGTAATTATTTAAGTAGTAATATTTTTACTTAAGTACAAAATTTCAGTACTCTTTCCACCAATTTGTGAATAATTGTTTAAATTTTAGTCTGTTTTTCATACCTCTTGTATGGTTTTTAAATGAATTTTGGATGCTTTAAATGCGGAGGATGTCATCTGGCAATAAGGGCTTTGATCTAGTCCTCAACCTCCCGTCGGTGTCAGTTCACATAGTTCATCTGGTGTTTTCGGGCAGGCAAGGCTTTTTCTATTAAAATGAGCAATGCACCCTGAACGGTTGCATTGAATTAGGGCAATAAAAATGAGCCATCATTTTTTTTTTTTTTTTCACACAATGACCATTAAACAGAGACTTATGGAAGCCATCCATGAGCTCTCAGCAGATCTGTGAAAACATTGGTCAAGAAGCAAGGCGTCCATTAATGACTCTTCAAACGCTGGGCCTAAATCAATAGTCAAAGATTTGTGTGCATCGACACTTCTGCTCATTGATCGGAGGTATGTGTGCATGTACCGAGGGTCCGTGCGTGACCCACCTCGACCAATCAGTATGGGTGTGGAAAAGCCTGAGCAGGTGTGTCATTTCTCCCTGTCTCGCTCAGATCATCGACCCGGCAGAAAATTACACTCCATCCTGTCAATATGACATTCATTGTACGCTTATCTACTCAGAATTACACACACCACATCTGTGGCTTCCTCCGGCGATGCATTTAAGAACCTGTATTGTATTGTGTTAGATGGATTGCGTTCCATGCATGACCGCTTACTTGCTTTAATGAATACATGAAGACTTATAATGAGATCTCACAGAGGAGAGCGTGCAGCTTATCGAATGCTGTAAAACTTAAACTATAGACAAACAGATGAGTCCCAATAGTGCCTAAAGCTAATATAGATCTTGAGAGGAACACGTGTCATTTGATCTTCCAGGTGCTTACATAGATTTACAGCAAATAGACCAAACTCTTGTCAGCTGCTCGTCAAGAATGTGGAAAGTCAATGTCTGCATTATGAAGTCTGCAATGTTGCTTACACAGACTGTAGGCAAAAGACAGGATTTTAAAAGCTAAAGTCTGTTATGACAGATCACATGTAACTGTCTATATCACCAAAAATTCTGCTTTTCGGTTTCAATTATTAGCCATTTTGTTTGCCAAGTCCCGCCTATTTGACAGTTCATCCAGTCTGAAAAGAAGCAAGAACTCCAGCGATGTGTCCAAACTCGAATACTTTCCTACTATATAGTATGCGACAAACAGTACGCCAACAGAGTAGTATGTCTAAATACATAGTATTTGAAAAACAGTAGGTGAATGACCTGCTACTTTTGAGGATTAAATGGATCAAATTTTCCTTGAGCTTTTGACACATAACAGGTCATCATACTATAAGATTATACTGTAAGTTTCAGAACTGTTAGTCCAAAAACAGCTTTTATTTAAACCAAGCCCAAATTAGGACTCGTTGTGGAATGTGCCTCTTTATCACGTCATAGAGAGGTGAATAACCATCTCTGCAGAAGATGATCAATGCCTACTTCTACATCATTACCACTGTAAGCCCCGCCCACTGATTCACGCATGACAAGTTGTAGGTAAACAACAGACGTGATGCTAACACTGGATCGAGCAACTAAGCTACAAACTTGCCTTTGAAGAATGCAAATGTTGTGCAGTGCCAGGTTGTGGAAAAACACAGTATCTGCAGAGCCAGAAATAAAAAAATGATGCGGTGCCTTCTATATTGGATCCAACAGGAACGGCACAACACACTTATGTGAGTAAAAAAGTTTTTACTGTGTCACTATTGCTTTGTTACAGATCGTTTGATAAGTACAGATTATGTGTACATGTCTAACCAAAATCACCAGTGATTTCTGATATGTAATGATTCATGTACAGTCAGATGTTCTTTATCTCAAAATCGTTTGTCAGTAAATCAAGCTAATGACTAAACGGTCAACTTCACATTGTTTCTCTTAGTAGGATGAAAAGAATCTGTTATTTAACGGTGATTCAATTATATATAGAAAGCGATCAAAGAACGCTCCCTTTACAATCGCTGGAGCTGTCAATCAAACAGCGTCAGTTTATCAGTGACTGAGTTCTGGACTCGTGCCAAAACTCCCATTAAAATCAACAAATCTCGTATTTACATTATTGTGTTTCACTGCATTCATGCGCTCAACAACATGTCTGTGATCGGCTACATGTTCATCACTGCAACCTTTCATGCCACGATCTCAGTATAATGCTATAATCAACACTTTTCACGATTAGTAATGATCGTAAACCTTGAGAACTGTAATAGTAAAAAACGTTCTAAAAGCTATTTCATATGTCAGCCAATCACAGCAGTGGGCGTTTACACTGAAGTCTCACAGCAGACACGCCCCTTAAAACAGAGCGTTCAAATCAGAGGCTAAAATCAGGGTAGGAAAATAACCTTTTATTTCTAAATTATGACAATTTTTTTATGTAAAAAATCATACTAACATTATAAAATGATAAAATAATGCAGTTCATGACCCCTTTAAATAAACACTTTACTATCCATGAGGCCATGGGAAAGGATTTGTGAAGCGATGCAACTGACGCCGTTAGGTCACATGACAGATTATTTTACATTGTCTTTGTTACATGTCTTATATGTAATTACTGTAGCCCTATAGTAAGTACATGTTGTTAATAATTATTACTCAGTATTTAAATGTATAATTATTCTGTAACAATGACACCTTAAGATCCAAGATTTGTGTTTTAGCTTTTTATGGCCACAAAAACACAGTGGAGAGAGAAATGAAACTCAACACAATGTGAAGCACTTTCCATTCGAATTTAAATGGATTGAAATGGCATTCACTCGTTTGCATGTTCCTATTATGCATATGAAGAATAGGGCAAAGAACGTAGGAGTCAGAAAAGTTGCAAAACTATTGTGTTTTGTATTAGCTCTAAGCCTTAATTTGCATTCTTTTTCTTTTCATGCCTCATGTCTTGCCATAATCAAAGCCTGTTGTGATCTACCTGAAGGCTGCTTTTCACTGTGAAATAATCATGAGCCTCTGAATAATGCATCTGTACAGCTCTGTTTCTACATTAGCTGAACAAATTTTACTCGTCCATCAGCGCCAGGAACCACCGCCTCTTCTTACGACCATACACCCTCCCATAACTTTTCACCAAAAGCTGGTCATGAGAGAGATAGAGAGAGAGTGAGGGGGAGCTTAAACATCACATCACCTGACTTTCATCTACACCATTCCTCCTTTTTTACTTTTGACATTCCAAATATAGCAGCACCAAAATATTCACAGTCTGACATTCTTTTTTTGGGGGGTTGGAGGGAGGTGTTCTTTCCTTTCTCTTTCCCTCCTACCGCGTTTTGCTTCAAAGTAAATGTTGTACTCCAATCCACCAGGAATACTTCGCCTAGAGGTCTCGAGACACAAAAAGAATACCAATTCTCCTTTCGTAGCAACAATCTGATCGCAATTTCGGCAGCTTCTGATGCACATATGTTGAATCTTTGCACACGTATGTTGCTTTAACTTGAAGGAGAAGTGGTTGCTTTGGATGTCCTCATCCAGGCAGTTTCCCTGCATCCGAACCTCTTTTGGCCCACCTCGGTCCCAGTGCCATGCCAGTGTAATGGATTTGCATTAATAATGCAGGATCGAGAGGAAAAAAGTCATGCTGAAAGAGAGCGTGTACATGTTTGAGAGAAGATAGGGAGCGATAGATGTAGTGTGCATAGATTTGCGTGTCGCTTTAGAGGGCACGACGGAGCAACCGGGGTTTGAATCAGCACACATGTGGTTATGAAAGTGTGCACGCTTTGATGAACTGAAGCTGAACTCCGTGGCCCCCATCAGTCCTGGACTGAGTGGCGGTAGAGATTCGCTGCTCTATTCCTCTGATGACTTCCAGTGAGTTATTTTCCCGCCTTCCGCCCCCACAATTTCGATTACCCCCATCCATTCCCAGCCTCCTGCTTGCTCTATTCTAGCCTTTCACACTCTCTCTCCTCGAAAGCATGTGGAGCACGTCAGATCTGGAGGTGTCAAACGAGCATCTTTGATAAAGCGGACTCTGTCTGAGGTCAACAGCAGCATTTCTGGCATGCGGAAACAGCTCGGACTGAAACGCCACATCAGAAATAACAGCTAAAATGGGTTTTTCTGAGAGATGTAGATGTTGCATAGACTTTGAAGTCCTTTAAAAGCTTGTGTGATGGTATCAGCAACAGGCCTACGCGTTTTATTTTACGCACGTCTCTTTTCGCTTTTGAAAAATTGCGCAGGAGAACAACCACAGCTCATCACGTTCTATAATTGAAAAGTGGAGTTTGAATTTGTGCTTTCACCAAAGAACGAGCTTGAATTTTCCTTCAGAGACCCTTGTGTTTGTGCATGTGTCCAACAGTGTTGCATTCTAAATAGGCATGTGCCTTTGAGACGGTCCCAGGCTCATTAGCTGAGTATTTTATTGTCTCATTACGTTGTTTACGAGATGAAACAGAATGTGCGTACACAAACACACACATATGCACGTATTGTCACAGTGGTGCACCGTGAAATATCAACTCGCTCAAAGTTTCTCCCTCACTCACGCCCCCTGGGGAAACGGAGGAGACACACAGACCCGAGTGTGTCATTATTGACATACTAATGAGTTAGCAGGCGTGTGGCAAACTGCAGGGCTGCTGCTGCTCACCAATGTGTGGGGAGAATATCTGCTTTTTATTAAACAGCCCAGTGGGAGAGTCACTACTTTCACACCCACAGCGAGCAACCTAACCTGAATGTCTTTGGATGTCAACATGTCGAAATGTGCGTGCGAGTGAGATGAAATTGTTTTTCTTTAATATCTCCCTGCATGTGTCAGTTACAAAAAGTACAATATTAATGTGCAGGATACAATGTTAATAGTGTATTTTTTACAGATACACATATATGAACATGCAATTTTATGTGTGAATAATTTGCTTAAAGGGTTAGTTCACCCAAAAATGAAAATTCTGTCATTAATTACTCGTTCCACACCTGTAAGACTTTTCTTCAGAACACAAATGAAGATATTTTTGATGAAATCTGAGATTTCCATTGACAGTCTACGCAACTACCAAATTTGACGCTTCAGAGCGTTTGTTAGAAAAGTAGATTGTAAAACAAATCCATATGAATTAAGTGGTTTAGTCCAAAATTTCTAAAGATAAACAAAAGTCTTACAGGTTTGGAACAACATGAGGGTGAGTAATTAATGGCAGAATTTTCATTTTTGGGTGAACTGTCCATTTAAATTTTGCACATTTAACATGGTAATAATTAAAATAGCTTTTTTTTTTTTTTTTTTTTTTTTTTTTCTTACATAACATACCAAATAGTGCAATGGTACTACTACTATGGCATTGTGGATATGTACCATGGTATTCTTAGAAGAACTATGGAGTACCTTGGTAGGTTCAGGGTTAGTAACTAATGATTATTACCCAGTTATTGTAATTACTGTCATAGTGGGAACAAGATTAAAATAAAGTGCTACTGTATTACCATCTGATTTGTACCTTTGAAGTGCTTTGAAAATACCATGGCATACACTTAAAAATACTATGATAATACCAAATAATACCAAAAAGTACCATGGTATTATTCTGGTATTTTGGACATAGACCATGGTAGTACAATGGAGTTATCTGAAGTACCTTACAGTTATATTATGAATAATCAGTTTCAGTACTGTAATATATATCAAAGTATCATAGTATTATCATGTGATACTATCACTGTATCATATTGTGATCGTTCACCTACATTAAAGAACCATGGTATTACAATTGTTTTGAATGTGGTGCCATGGTAATACCACAATACATTGATAATTCCATAGCATTCTTATAATTACCTTATACTAAAATACCGTGAATATGGTCAACATTTAAAGGGTTAGTTCACCCAAAAATGAAAATGATGTCATTAATTACTCACCCTCATGTCGTTCCACACCTGTAAGACGTTCGTTCATCTTCAGAACACAAATTAAGATATTTTTGATGAAATCTGGTGGCTCAGTGCATTAACAGCAAGATAATTAACACTTTCAATGCTCAGAAAGCTGCTAAAGACATATTTAAAACAGTTCATGTGACTACAGTGGTTCAACCTTAATGTTATGAAGCGCCGAGAATACTTTTTGTGTGCCAAAAAAACAAAATAAAGACTTTATGACGATATCTAGTGATGGGCTATTTCAAAACACTGCTTCATGAAGCTTCGAAGCTTTACGAATCTTTTGTTTTGAATCAGTGGTTCGGATCGCGTATCAAACTGCCAAAGTCACGTGATTTCAGTAAACGAGGCTTCGTTACGTCATAAGTGTTTCGAAATTTCAGTGGGTTCACCACTGGGGTGGCGCGACTTTGGCAGTTTGATACACGCTCCGAATCACTGATTCAAAACAAAAGATTTGTAAAGCATCGAAGCTTCATTAAGCAGTTTTTTTTAAATCGCCCGTCACTAGATATTGTTGAATAAAGTCGTTATTTTGTTTTTTTGGCACACAAAAAGAGTATTCTCGTCGCTTCGTAACATTAAGGTTGAACCGCTGTAGTCACATGAACTGTTTTAAATATGTCTTTAGTAGCTTTCTGGGCATCTGAAAGTGTTGATTATCTTGCTGTCAATGCAGGCCTCACTGAGCCATCAGATTTCATCAAAAAGATCTTAATTTGTGTTCTGAAGATGAATGAAGGTCTTACAGGTGTGGAACGACATGAGGGTGATTAATTAATGACAGAAATTTCATTTTGGGGTGAACTAACTTTTTAATAGTAATACCATGTGGTTTTTGTGTATATATCAAAGTACCATAGTATAATGATTCGGTACCATCCCTGTACCATGCTAACACCACATTACTCTTTTGTTAGGGGGTTTTATCCTGCATGCTTATGTTTGTATGTGCATGCTTGTACTTGTGTGTGAACCCTCATTACCACCGTCCAATTTCCACATATCTCTTACTGTAAAAAACAATTTGCTCCTGCTCTGGGCTGTAGATAGATTAATTTTCACAGCGTAGGCTCCAAATTGGGAAGCTTGGGAGAGGTCACTCTTTAGTTGACTTTTGTCCCTGGAGGGCACGGTCTAATTCCTGCTCTAATTACTCACTCTGTCAGCCTGTAATTTATAGTCACCTTCCAGAGTACCGCAGGCCCATCGCCACCTCTGTTAGCACGTCTGCCGCTGAACAAACAACACCCGCAAAATACATCCACCGCTACACACAGCAAGACGTGTCAGATTTCAGTCACAACACTTTTGCGTCTTAATCGTAATCTAATGTCGCCACACTGATCGGTATATTTTCCGTGAGTGACGTGTTTTGTGTGATAATTTGCCTCATTAGGTCTGTGTTTGTGGTGCTTGGCTGTTTTCAGTGTTGAATTGTGACCCCTGCGTGAACTAAATTGACTTGATAAACAAGGTTTAAGTGTACAATTGCAATCTTGCTTCAAACGACCTGATGAATACTGAGAAAGTCATAAAGTCTCAAAGAAGGAAGTGCCTGCTGGGTGGAGAATTAGAAACTCTGAAATAGTAGAGTTAATGCCATTAATGAACATCCAAACTACTGCGGTGATGAGTGAGTTATGGATTTTATTTACATTTTTTGTAGAATAGTATATTGAGATTTTTTTCTGTAAGCACACAGTTGATAAAACATCCAGTTTCAAGTGGAATATTTTCTTTTTCAGTTTCAGCTCAGGGATGTGATATTTCCAACATTTAATTGATATATTTCTTTGCTTTATCCAAGGTAATTATTATTATTATTATTATTATTATTATTAATGAATATTATATATTATATTGTCAATAGTAGACTAGTACATGTGAGAAGTGAGGTAATTTGCTATTGTCCTCTTACTCTTTTTGTATCTCTCTGCACGTCTTTATTTCCTGTCACAAAAAAAAAAAAAAATAGTGTGTATTTTTAGTAGCACTGGAGAGGAAGGGAGAGTTGTCACTCTTCATTGTGCCTTGGGTTTATATCTCATTTGTTTGATTTGACTTGGGTTTATATCTCAATTGAGGTTGGATTCTTACAGGGGAAGATTTCTCTTGTTGTGGTTATGTGGCAAAAATTAAAATCTCATTAGAAGATTTTGCATGGGGACATTTTTAGCATTCACTCCAAGTTCCTGTTCGCTTGGATTCCTATTGAAATGATTGGATTTTCCCTCAAAAAAGTGGAACGGCAAATGTGACCGTGCTATTAAAGTAATCAACCGTTTTGAAAACAGCAGCTTCTCCAGTAACAAGCTAATAGCGTGTATGTGTAGCATGATATAGTGTACAGTACAGTACATCCGTGTAGTTATGTATTTTCATTTCAATTAACTGGTTCAGGAAAAAAATGATTCAAAGATTTATTTAATTTAGTAGCTTTCCCAGAAGTCCTTGCACTGACTTTTCTTTGTTTTAAGTTAAAGATGCAGTGTGTAAATTTTCGTGGAATCTAGCGGTGAGGTTGTGAATTGCAATATAGAGAAGCTACAGTGGCCAACACAGGACAAATATGTCGTTGTCAAGCAAAAGCACTCTGTAGAGCAGTTTGTCCATTTAGGGCTACTGTAGAAACATGCCGGAGCAAAATGGCGTCTTAACATGTAAGGGGACCCGTGGTGTGAGATAGAAATGGGTGTTTCTAAAGTAATAAAAACATAATGGTTCATTATGTAAGGTCTTTAAACACCATAGTTATGTTTATTGTATTGCACTTCTGTCAATAGATCACCCTACAATGGTAAAAATTATAGGTTATTGTTTTATAATTTAAATAATCAAAAGCAGTTTCTTCAAACGAGCTCATTCGGATTGAGGGGGGCAATGAATCAGCTTGTTTGAAGAAGCCCCGCCCACAGCCGGTGACTATCTGCCCTATTAGCATAGACACAGCCCTGAGTGAGAAGCACAGAGTCCGTTATTTCTGTATCCTCACTGTAGCAGTTGGAGTTGTACAATGTCTGCGTCAAAGAGGCTTTAGAAGTGTTGTGTTTTGGTCCATAGACTTCATAGACTCCAAAAGTCTCCATAGACTCCATAGTCACTGAGGACATCGTGTTTAAATTTAATTTTCGACGGAAATGTCCTGAAGAAAGTCGGTAAAGTCTTGTACGTTTGCGCCAATCATTTTGCACCAGACTGCTTCAAAAACGAGGGTCTGTTAAACGACTCCGGTTCGAACATACAAGGCGCTGAACACCACTACTGACAGTTTCTGACATTTTCAGTGTGTGAGATTGTCCTGTTTTCTTGTTGTCAGTTTTCTAGCAATCTGTCCTACACCACACCAGTATGCTGGAGCATGAGCTCATGAAGCCCCACCCTCTTCTGGAAAGGGGGCCGGTAGCAGCAGCTCATTTGCATTTAAAGAGACACACACAAAAACGGCGCATTTTTGCTCAACCGCAAAAAGTGGCAATTTTAACATGATATAAAAAATTATCTGTGGGGTGTTTAGAGCTAAAACACACTCCAGGGACGTAGGAGACTTAATTTACATCTTGTAAAAAGGGGCCCTTTAAAAGAATAAAGTCAGTTAAAACAAATCCGTCACAAAGCATTGTCCACTTTCTCTTACCCTTGCTGTGAATGATCGTTTGTGTCTGCCCTGAGAAAGGCTACAAGTCACACCCTCCGTCCACATACATCAGGAGACACTTACACAGCACAGCCAATATCAAGGCCCACTGCATATCTTAAACCTGCTCTGCTGGATCAGTCACCCATCTCGCCCGTATCATCTCGGCCAAAGAACTGTCATTTGTACGGTTGCAATCAGCAAATTGCAGTGTTTGTCTTCCACTTGTCACAGCGTATAGGCCACCGAGGCTAGACCTTCATTTGAAAGTGGGTGGTTAAAAGTGTCTCTTTCATTGACTTTCTCAGTTAGAGGTGCAGCGTCTAATTTAATTCTATAGGGATGTCCAAGTCAGGTGTGAGCGTCTGGCTGAGCTCCATCTGTCGTGGTGAATAACGGCTGTGAGAGAGAGTGCACAGGTGTCTCGAAGATCTCCTTATGGTTCCAATAGTAGCGTTCCTGGTTCCTGCTGATGAGGAGGCAGGTGTGTAGATAACAGAACCAAGCATGTGCTAGTCGGCACAGCAACAAACTTCCCTAATCAATTACCCAGAATGCCCTTTGCTGACTTGCATGAGGGCGATGGGAACAGCAGTACTGCTATCTGAAGATCTTTCCCCACCCATCTCTGTCTACCAATTTGCAAACGTTTCTAGCTAGTAATCGATTATGAGATGTATATCTACACCTCCAAAAAAGAGAGGAGAGAAAAAGCACTTCTTCACTTTTATTTTTGCCGTTCCGTATATAGAACAAATCATCTCTCCCACAAGGCCATTTGAGGGAGCAGATGATGGAACAGATAAAGCAGTACCTAAAATTAGCCTAATCTGCTGTTCAATCAAGGAAATAATGAAACCTTGAATTGCACCTCCCAAAGTCGACTCGCAGTTAGAGTCCCTGGACTCCTTGATTAAATGCCTCCTCTGAAAAGTTTTCTGCGGTAGCCATTTATTCTTTCCTAATTTCTCATCCGCCTCTCTTCCTGTGAAGAAAGTCATGGCGGTGAGCAGTGAGAGAGCGTATTATATGCTGTGAGACTGTTACTTATAGGTAGACATGGGTGAAATAACAAAGGCGTGATAATATGTAATATATTACATCCTTTTGACAACATACAAGATGTCTTGATATTTATTTTTTCCTGAAATGAGAGTTTTCCAGTGTTGACGTGTTGACCTATAGAAACAAGAAATCAGGATGTGACATATCGAAGGGCCATAATTTGTTTTGCTATGTGGTATCAGGGGAGGACAATTTCCCATTTAGAGCATTTTATTGAAAAAATATTGAGAAATATGTCCATGCATGCTGGCTGATTCATTAATATATATATATATGTATATATGTGTATATATATAAAATCTGTTTTCACAGAAAACAGCTTTTTGTCGACAGTTAGGAATACACTAACATTATAGAAATTAAAAAGTCTTTAATTTGTAAAAAAAAAAAAAAAAAAAATTGAAAATTATTTAATTATTTATATAATTTAGAATCTGAAAAAAAAAATCTGAAAATATTAAACTTAAATAAAAAAAATTCCCATACATTTTAATATATGACACAACCATGTATTTGAATCAAAGAACTGATTTTTGATGTTTAAATCAGAGATGATGTCTTTATTCTTTCGTTCCATCATGACTAAATTAAAGGCATTCAAATTTTCACAATATTCATAGTGCTGTTGCTTTTTTGTCCTCATAAAAAAAGTATTAGTAACTATGTTTAAAATGAGATAAAGACTCGACCAGCTCCGTGTAAAATAATAAAATGCTTGCATACTATTTTTACTTTTTTTATTTTAATTTTTAAAATTGTATTTATTTATTTATTTGCATGGAGCTGGTTGCCTCATTGGGGATGAAATGTTGAGATCACATGACCTGCTGAATATTTATCACTTTATTGGTAACACTTTTTTAGGGTCTTTTAACAAGTTCTCATTAGCATGCATATTACTAGAATATTGGCTATTTATTAGTACTTATTAAGCACACATTAATGCCTTATTCTACATGACCATATTCTACATTCTTAATCCTACCCCATACCTAAACTTAACAACTACCTTACATAAGCAATAAGGTACGAGAGGCTGTGCTGTATCGTGAATAAGTCACGGCTGAAGGGATTGCAGGCACTCTGCTTCGTGTCGTGCCTGACAACGCCCTTCAGCCTTGACTTATTCACGATACAGCACTAGCCTCGAGTACCTTATTGCTTTTATAAAACAATAATACAAATAATAAATAATACAAATATTAAAGCCAAAAATATGTATCAATGCAACTTTCATGAAGTAAGCTGTCACTAAAAGCCTTCCTTCCGCCGGAAAAAATAGTCCCTGACCGTGAACAGCAACAGAAGTTACATTATTACGCCATTAGATGGCGGCAAAGACTGTCTTTACGAGTGTGTCAGTCAGTAGCGAAGACTATTACATTGAAAAGACTAAATTGTTGTGAACATGGAACAAGAAGCAACTGACAAATGCTTTGACTAGCGCTGTCAGTAACGGGAAAACCCCTTAACTATTAAAAGGACAGGATAATTCATCGAACATTTAAACAGATTTTTTATTATGAACATAGGACTGACCTGAAGGAAAATGCTAAATCTGAATGCAGGTAATAAACTCGCTCACTCGATCTCTTTCTCACAACGCTCTTCTACATAATACAGTAAGATTCAATGAACAATATCAATTGAGAACAGTTTATGTTTTTTAAGTTTAAGAGTGGTTGCTAAGGGTGTTGTGAACTGCTGAACTGCTGGGTGAAGCGGTCATAGCCGTGTTTTAACGTGAATAAAACAAGGACAGGAACTAGCTGTTTTATAATAACTATTAATAAGCAGTGATTTAGGAGTTTATTGAGGGAAAAGTCGTAGTTAATAGTGAATATGTGTTCCCCATGTGTTCACTTTATATTGGTAACCTTCATTATTTTTTACTTGTAAACTAAATCAGTCAATACATGCATTTTTAAAATGGTAGATATAACACGACTGCCCAGCACATGAACAAAACCTTACCGCAACTTTAATTTTATTTCTTGAATATCTGAGATTTATGTTATGTAATATGTAAATGTGTGTGTACTGTGTGTGTGTGTTTATGTATGTATATATATATATATATATATATATATATATATATATATATATATATATTTCTCAGCCCAACCCTAGTTAGAGACCAGCATCTCCGTGTATTGCAAACCTTATCTGAGGCAACAGCACAAGCCTGCGAACACAATGCATTAATGTTGAATGAGGAACAGGCCTGTACCGCAGCCTGCGAGGCATTTTTCTCCTGCAGCCAACATTACACAATGAAACCTGTGCATGTAGAAAGAGACGTATAGTTCTAGGTATGATTTGTGTTCCAGCTCTTGCTTATTGTCACACTCTCATTTATTTGTTTGCTCTGAAGGTCGTGAATGCAGTTTGTTGACAGGGGAACAGATTAAAAATTTTTGCAGCAAAAAATAAATAAATAAAAAAACGAGCAGAGCGAGCGAGGGATGGATGGAGGCGGAGGAGGAGGCCAAATGTAAGCATGCTTTAATCCTTGGCGGCGTGTGCCTTTGTGTGCTGAAACAGCCAAAATCATCTCCTGTCAGGCCAAGATTAATGCTTCATGTGTGTTTCATTAGCAGCAAAGCATGCACACTCTCACTCACACAGCGCCTGTTCTGTTTGTTTCTCAACGGACGTGTGATGAGGACGAGACTGAGGTTGACATGTCATCAACACTCTCGTAAATAGCAGTCGAATGCATGTTCAGTCCGTTTAAAATAGAGATGGGTCAAGTGGTTGACGAGCTGGTCAACAACTGAAAAGTTCTTGCAATGGATTAGTTCATGTCTTTCTTTCTTCAGTCGAAAAGAAATGAAGGTTTTTGAGGAAAACATTCCAGGATTTTCACTGGGGTTCAACGGTTGAAGGTCCAAATGTCAGTTTCAGTGCAGCTTCAAAGAGCTCTACACGATCCCAGACGAGGAATAAGAGTCTTATCTAGTGAAATGATTGGTCATTTTTTAACCACAAATGCCTGCCTTGCGATCCGTCACACATGACATAATCATGTTGGAAAGGTCACGTGTGATGTAGGCGGAATCTCATTTTCTCCTCCAACTTCAAAATCGTCCGACATCTTTTACCCTTTTTTGTAAAGGCTGTTTAACTTAGTCTTTGCATGTTCACTTTGTAAACACTGGATTGGTACTTCTGCCTACGTCACGCGTGACCTTTCCAATGTGATTACATAATGCGTGGCGCATCGCAAAGCAATGCAAGATGAGCATTTGTGGTTAAAAAGTATATATTTTTTTAGAAAATGACAGATGGTTTCTCTAGATAAGACTCTTATTCCTCGTCTGGGATCGTGTAGAGCTCTTTGAAGCTGCACTGAAACTGACATTTGGACCTTCAAACTGTTGAAGTCCACTATATGAAGAAAAATCCTGGAATGTTTTTCTCAAAAACCTTCATTTCTTTTTCGACTGAAGAAAGAAAGACATAAACATCTTGGATGACATGGGGGTGAGGAAATTATCAGAAAAATTTAATTCAGAAGTGAACTAATCCTTTAAAACTCATGTCAGAGATCCCTCATATAAAATACTGTATGAATGAATGACTTTTCACAATGGGAGACTGTAAAAAACACTGTCGCCATGTCTTTTTCTATTTATTTTGTTTTTCTACAGTTGACTCCAAACAAAAACAGTGTGACTGGAATGGATTATTAATTGAATTTGAAATTAAAGTGCCCCTATTATGCTTTTTTTTTTTTTTTAAAGGTTCCTAATTTTGTTTTGGAAGTCACATACAGTAGCTTCACATGCATTCAAGGTTAATTAATTAATTAATTTTCTCGATAATGGCTCAATAAAGGATTCAGTCTCTCTAAACCCTTCCTTTCCTAGAGCTTCCTCTGCTCTGATTGGTCAGATGGCTCAGTATATTGTGATTGGTCTAATGTTTACAGCGTGTGTCGGAAACAAAACGACCATTACCATATCTGTATTTCAGCTCCGGAGACTTCCTTAGCACTTATATAAACAGGTTTTACCTGTGTTTTTAACATCAGTTTGACGTTTTTTGTTTTTATTTATTTGAATGGAAGACACATCTGATATGAAGTTTTGCACATCTTTAGTTTAGTTTAGACAGGTATATAAACGCAGAAAGGAAATTCACTAATTACTAGATGTGGAAATGCCCATCTCCAGAACAGTTTTGCATACAGTATCTGCAGTCTACATATTATGCTCATGGCTTTTTGCTCAGAATTACATTGCAATTAACAAGCTTCAAGTGTTTACACACTGTAGGCTATTCGTTTTTATACTCTGAACAGAAGCCCGGTTTTTAGAGAGACATTGCATGAGCTGTTTAATTAACCAGCGCTAATGCTGCTGTTTTCATGCCTCACTGACACTGGACATTGCTTTAGCTTTCTAAATTGCATGAGCTTATTTTTGCAATTTTATTTCTGGAGTCTTTTTTTCTTTAGTGGGTTTGCTGCACATAATTATAATTTCTGCTCTCTTCTTAGAATACAGCTATTCCATCCCAATTACAACCTAAGTCTTTAGTTAAAATTTGCAATGTAAAAATGAGTGTTAATACATAAAACAAGGGTTCAGTATTATATTGTTTATATTATATCATATTATGTTATATTCATTTTTACTTACATTTTAAGCTGTTTTTTAAGCTAACTGACAATGACAGCCAGTGAAATGGCATTTAATTGACAGTTTTAGTTTACAATACCAAAGAATGCCTCTTTTGGTCCTGGATTTCAACGCAAGTGCCCAAACGAGGAAATATGGCACTGAATGGCACATTTTGTTGAGTATGTGAGTATATGTGTGTATCAGCAGGGCTCTGCAGTGCGAGCATACCGTTCGCATTTGCGCCTGAAAATAACTGAGTGTGAAAAAATATTTAGGCGCACTGGTGCGAGTGACCCAATCGATTCTCATGAACAGAGCTATAATACAATCGGAACAAAAACTACACCTCCTAAAATGCATCTACATTGAACAACAGTTATGTTTCGCACTGCAATCGGCTGCTTTTCATGCTTTCATTCAAAGACTTTCCTTCAGTCAGCAGAGCAAGTGCAAAAGACGTGCACGACAGACTATACTTCAAAGATTGTTTACAAGGTGAAACGAGACGGTCTCGTGCTGCTGATGTTTCAGCCAAATTAACTGGAAATATTACATTTGGATTTGGATAAGCAAGGTCGGAAATAAACGGAGGCTTGAGGGCAGAAATGCCACCAAAAATGAATAAAACCTTTCGCTTTTAAAGTATTCGGAGACGGCAATTGCTTGAATGGTGGGTGGGTTCATTATTATTCTTAATGAAAAAACACAACAGCAAAACAGTACAATGACAAACTCGCTTAGATATGCTTTTACATTTCGCTTTGCAACCAAATCTTCATCCATCGCCATTCAGAGAAGTGAGGCGAAATGGCCGAAGTGAGGTGAAATCTGACTCCTGCTGCGACTCTCGTTCAGCTCTCACTGAATTGAGCAGACACGTTCAGTTTTTTAACTGTATCTGTTCTCTAACTAAATTAAATTATTCAAAACGACGGTGGGGGCGGTGCCGCGGTCACGATGGGCAAGTTAAGTAACATCACACGAGTAGACTCCTGTTTCTCCGAGTATTGGCATGATTGCAAACGTGATACTTACTGATCTTATTGAAGTCCAGTAAGCAAGTTTATATTAAGTGATTTAACATTAGACACAATATTGTCTGTTTTTGCTCTATTTCGTGAAAACAGTTTCAAAAAAAGCTGTTGCGCATCTCCAAGCAATGGTGAATGAGTTAATCTGCGCTTTGAACGACTGAACGAATGACTCGCACATACCACCTACTGGCGGTAAATGTGATACATTTATTTTTTGTATTTACACTTTACACAGACTGTTTTTACTTAAAATATCAAATATGTAATTTTTAAAAAATTCAAAATCATATTTAAAAACATTCGTACAACATTATTTACCAATGAACTGCATGAAGCAGTCTATGTAAATGTGTCTAAAAACCACTTCAGATGGAGCTTCTGTGCCACTTCTGCAGTGCAAAGATTTTTGATGATTTATTTTGATAGGTAACGGTCTGATTGGGTCTTATTGTTCTAACTGAATTTCGTGTTTAACATTTAAAAACAAGTTTTCTGTTTTAATTTAAGAAATTGAGGAAATATGATGCATACATTTAAAGAATTGCTCTTATAATGGTAAAAATGCCTGTGAAAATAATTTAAAGGGGCAAATATTGCCCTGTAATGGGAAAGTTATTGATCAGAAAGTGCTCCTAAATTTTTTTTCAAAGAAAAATCTTAGCGTGACATTGGAAAGGGCAGAAAAAAGGTTAGGCTGATAGAGTAAGATTTCTGAAGAAAGAAGGGAGAAATAGAGAGCTTTTTGAAGAGTCCAGTGAGTTGGAGATAAAGAGAATATCTATTCTAGAAAAGGAGAGATAAGAGAGAGAGAGGAATAGAGGTGTGGAGTGAGATCCGTCCCCAGAGGCAGCGGTTAGATGGAGAGAGAGAGCGAGAGAGAGCTTCTCTCTGGAGACCTGGGCTCATCTCTCCATTAACACCCTCAGTAGCTCAGCAACATCCACCCAGGCATCTTCAGATCCATATGGCGCTCTCCATGACAGCGTGTGGAGTTTGCATAAGCATGTTTACTGCACGATACTAGCAAATTATCATTATGACATTATGGGTGCTCTGATAATCACCATTCATTTGCCTGTAAACATGAACAGGTGGCAGAGTTAATCTTAATGAAATTAAGATTTCATTGATTTTTCGAAGTGTCATTCATTTTTATTTCTGCTCACATGTGCACAGGGCCGTATTCTTGCACAACAAAATGGAATAAAATGTCTTAAGAAAGTTTATTCGTTTTTAACATGGCATCTTAATGTGGGGCTAAAAATATAAAATATAATATAATAAAAAAATAAAAACTAAATAATGACTTGTAGTGGAACGTTAAATAGCTCTGACTGGTTTGCATTGATATGTAAAATGATTTGATGTTTCTCGTACTAAAACCTTTGCTTCTATAATTAGCGTCTGCTCATAATTATACCTAATTAATGTAATAGGACATATGACAAATGATGAATAGTATAGCTAATGAAGGCAAATTAAGTTTTATTTCTGATTCATTAAGACATGTAAACGTGAAATGAAAACCTCATGAGTCATGTTGATTATCTTAAGTCACTGTTTCCCAACCTGGGGGTCGCTGAAGATTTCCCAAGGGTCACTAAGCTAGTTTGAGGGTTAAACCACGATGCAATTTCCGACAGCCAATGTTACAGTTTAATGTTATAATCATCATTAAAACCGTATTTGATTGCTAGGATTTGAAAAACTCACTGTAAATACTGTCCAGTAATAAAGTAAGCAGCGGTCTCACGGCACGCAGACACAGCATGCTGCGTAGGTTTTGTTTTGTTTGAAATAATAGCGAGAGGTGAAAAAAGTGAGAGGTTTTACAACCGAGTGCTGAGGGAAATTATATGAATTAATGGTATGAATGAATTCTATGAATGTATTTCTGAAGGGAACTGACTGCCTTGAGAAAAGTTTTGATGGCATTTTCTTTTCATCTTCCCTCCATAGCATAGTGTTTATAACCAGCGCTGCTTTGTTTACAGAGGTTACCGGAGAAACCGCTCTATTTCTGTTGTTCCATAAGCGCCACCTACTGACTAGTGGTTGAACGACTTCAGATTTTGGACATTTATGTGATTAAACTCGAGTCGACTCGTTCATGATGACGTCATTAAGTAACAAATAAGGGGCATTTTTCCATTCCAATACGCTCCTTTTCCATTGTTTTTCTGTGTAAATACGCCCTATACGGTATATGTATATGACCTTTGCGCTACAAATAAAAATGTGTTCAACAAGCTGAAAGAAGCCAGTTTCTTTGTTGGAAGTGATTATATGTAACTGCAGTTTCATTGTTGTCATCGTGAATACTCACTTTCTCATGAATAGGAATAGGAGATTGAGGGACACGTTCAGTGGACAGACACCAATATGCTGTTTTTTTATATATTTATTTTAACACACGACAACCAAAATCAAATCCCTAGACGCTTGTTAACAGTTTTGCAGTGGCTGTGTGCAAGTTCTGCTAATTCACAAGCCGAAAACCTGCAACAGTCATGCTCACAAAGGTAGCGTGTGATAGGCAGTGGGTTTAATCAGTGACGTTATTAATAGATTTGCTGTTTTAAAAGTTATTGCTGTAGATTAATTTATTAAGAACTTAATTGATTTTGTAATCCCTGTCAGTAAATGAAATGTGTGTCTTCTGGAAAAAAGGTTGGGAACCACTGTCTTAAAGGATTAGTTCACTTTCAGATGAAAATGACCCCAAGCTTTACTCACCCTCAAGCCATCCTAGGTGTATATGACTTTCTTCTTTCTGATGAACATAATTGGAAATATTTTAATAAATATCCTGACGCATCCGAGCTTTATAATGGCAGTGAACGAGTATGAGCTGAAGAAAGTGTCTCCATCCACATCCATCCATCATAAACGTACTCCACACGGCTTTCTGAAGTGAAGCGATGCATTTGTGTCAAAAAAATATCCATATTTAACAAGTTATGAAGTTAAATATCTAGCTTCCGCCAGACCGCCTTCTGTTTTCAATGTACGAAGAAAGCGTCGCATCAGTTAAACTTTTTTAAGTAAGTTCAATGAAGCTGTAAGTTCAATTGGGGAAGGCGTAGGATGTAGCATAAGCTTTTTGAACTGGAAGAGTTGAACAAACATACTAAACTTGTTCTATTTCTCGTCTCCAGATCTGTGACAAAGAGTGGCATTACTACGTCATCAATGTGGAGTTTCCTTCAGTGACGCTCTTCGTAGACGGAGTGACGTACGAACCCTACCTTGTGACGGACGACTGGCCCATCCACCCTTCTGAGATCGATGTACAGCTAACCGTAGGTGCCTGCTGGCAAGGTGAGACCCTGAAAGAGCTGTTGTTTTGATATTAGCCTTTGAAAAAGAAGGATCGATAAAATGAAATGGTGGCATAATTGTGGCTTGGACAGCCCAGACGCAGGAGATGATGAATCAGCATCCACCAATTTTGAAATGTGATCAGATAGTCTCAGGCTTGAGAGTGAGAGGGCGTGACTAAGAGATATCTACATTATTGATATGACAGCGTGAGCACGGCAGCGGTGGTTCGAATACCAAGAGAGAGGCAATGTGTTTGGCCCCAGGCTATTCTGATTCTTCATTTAATCAAAGAGACTCAGGCATGAAAACATCAAAAAAGAAACACGGCCTGTCAATTTCAGCCTTTTTAAATGGAGCTAATGATTGCATTTGAATGGAGAGACTGTCCTTAACGTCGCTTTCACGAGCTAAATAATTAACCAGGCTCTGAGAGAATGGAGTCACGGCTAAATCATTGTTTTAGGTGGCGAAGCCCTAAATTTCGGACTCTTCAGCACCATTTTACATTTCTTTTCATCCGTGCTGATTGCGGATTATTTTCTCTTCTTCTCTGGCTTTGAATTGTGATTCTTTTTCTTTTTTTTAGAAGAGACCCATAGTGAGGATTAAGAGACCCTGAATGGAGGACAAGTTCACTTGCTATTACATCCCAATGAAGCTGGTCTAAGCTCCACTAAACCGCAACTGATAACTTTTCAAGCTATTAGCGGTCGAGATTGCTTCTCGCACCCTGTCCACTTTCACTCGGCGCAATCAACAACGTGACGACAAGCCACCTCATAATGGAAAGCGAGGATGGTATTTGTTCAGGCCAAATTGAGATCCTTGTCTTCTTCGAGGTAGAAATAGGGTTTGGTGGCCATTGTCTTCACGAGACATCAAATAAGATTACCTGCTTTTTTTCTAGAGCTTTGTTAGGACATTGACTGATGCATTGTGTCGTTTATGTGTTTGATATAAATGATGCTCTAAAGATATAATTTATCTACAGTAGGAGTGAATTTATACATTACTGTTCAGTAATGTATAATGTATATTACTGTTCTGTTTGGGTCAGTAAGTTTTCTTAATGTTTTTGAAAGAAGCCTCTCTTGTTCACCAACTCTGCATTTTATTTGATCAAAAATGCATTTACATTTTAAAATTAAAATAATATTTTATTTTTAAAGCTTCATTTAAAAATAAGTCACAATCCTTAGGAAATCATTCTAATTTGTAGCTCAAGAAACATGTTTTTCTTCTTATTATCATTAGTTGAAAATGATTGTGCTGCTTAATGAAGTGTGGAAACTGTTATTCTTTGATAGAAAGAAAGTTAGAAAGAACAGCATCTATTTGATATAGAAATCTTTTGTATCATTATAAATGTCTTTACTTTCATTTATAATCCATTTAATGGATCCTTGATGAATAAAAATACCACTTTCTTTAAACAAATATAAAAATTCCCAAAAATCCTAAGATTTTAAATGGTAGTGTATTTTTTTAAATTAAATGTTAAAGAAAAAAGATAAATATTTCTCCCAAAAGTAAAAGTTTTGTTCAAAAGCTATGGAAGCTTGTTTCCGACACTAAATAAAAATTGCAACTTATTTCATAATTCTGACTTCTCAGAATTGCAAGATATAAAGTCAGAATTGCAAGTTATAAAGTCAGAATTGCGTGATATAAAGTCAGAATTGTGAATTATAAAGGTAGAATTGTAATATAAAGTCAGAATTGCATGATATAAACTCAGTTGTGAGTTATAAAGTCAGAATTGCATGATATAAACTCAATTGTGAGTTATAAAGTCAGAATTGCATGATATAAACTCAATTGTGAGTTATAAAGTCAGAATTCTGAGTTATAAAGGTAGAATTGTGATATAAAGTCAGAATTGAGTTATAAAGTCAGAATTGTGAGTTATAAAGTCAGAATTGCGTGATATAAACTAAATTGTGAGTTATAAAGTCAGAATTGCATGATATAAACTCAATTGTGAGTTGTAAAGTCAGAATTGCGTGATATAAAGTCAGAATTGTGAATTATAAAGGTAGAATTGTAATATAAAGTCAGAATTGCATGATATAAACTCAGTTGTGAGTTATAAAGTCAGAATTGCATGATATAAACTCAATTGTGAGTTATAAAGTCAGAATTGCATGATATAAACTCAATTGTGAGTTATAAAGTCAGAATTCTGAGTTATAAAGGTAGAATTGTGATATAAAGTCAGAATTGAGTTATAAAGTCAGAATTGTGAGTTATAAAGTCAGAATTGCGTGATATAAACTAAATTGTGAGTTATAAAGTCAGAATTGTGATATAAAGTCAGAATTGTGAGTTAAGTCAGAATCGAGTTATAAAGTCAAAATTGCGTGATATAAAGTCAGAATTACGAGTTATAAAGTCAGAATTGCGTGATGTAAAGTCAGAATTGAGTTATAAAGTCAGAATTGCGAGTTATAAAGTCAGAATTGCGAGTTATAAAGTCAGAATTGCAAGTTATAGTCAGAATTGTGTGATATAAACTCAATTGTGAGTAATTAAGTCATAATTGTGAGTTATAAAGTCAGAATCGCAAGTTATAAAGCCAAAATTGAGTTATAAAGTCAGAATTGTGAGTTATAAAGTCAGAATTGTGATATAAAGTCAGAATTGCGAGTTATAAAGTCAGAATTGCAAGTTATAAAGCCAGAATTGAGTTATAAAGTCAGAATTGTGTGATATAAACTCAATTGTGAGTTATAAAGTCAGAATTGCGTGATATAAAGTCAGAATTGTGAATTATAAAGGTAGAATTGTAATATAAAGTCAGAATTGCATGATATAAACTCAGTTGTGAGTTATAAAGTCAGAATTGTGAGTTATAAAGTCAGAATTGCGAGATATAAAGTCAGAATTGTGAGTTATAAAGTCAGAATTGCATGATATAAACTCAGTTGTGAGTTATAAAGTCAGAATTGCGAGATATAAAGTCAGAATTGTGAGTTATAAAGTCAGAATTGCGTGATATAAACTCAATTGTGAGTTATAAAGTCAGAATTGTGATATAAAGTCAGAATTGTGAGTTAAGTCAGAATCGAGTTATAAAGTCAAAATTGCGTGATATAAAGTCAGAATTACGAGTTATAAAGTCAGAATTGTGGTATAAAGTCAGAATTGCGTGATGTAAAGTCAGAATTGAGTTATAAAGTCAGAACTGAGTTATAAAGTCAGAATTGCGAGTTATAGTCAGAATTGTGTGATATAAACTCAATTGTGAGTAATTAAGTCATAATTGTGAGTTATAAAGTCAGAATCGCAAGTTATAAAGCCAAAATTGAGTTATAAAGTCAGAATTGTGAGTTATAAAGTCAGAATTGTGATATAAAGTCAGAATTGCAAGTTATAAAGCCAGAATTGAGTTATAAAGTCAGAATTGTGTGATATAAACTCAATTGTGAGTTATAAAGTCAGAATTGCGAGTTATAAACTCAATTGTGAGTTATAGAAACAAGCTTCCATAAAAAGCGCCATAATAGTATGATTAAAAATAAAAACAAATTCATTAAATGGTTCATGCTATTTTTTTAGATGAACTATTCCTTGAAGAAAAAAAATGCCCTATAATAAGTGTGTACAAAGTGTGATAAATAAGGTCATTGCTGAGAGCAGATGCGCTTATCTAAATGTAAGGTCATGACTGTGCCTTTTCCACTGTGCTCAGGATGTGTTCTGCTTGTTATTGTCTGTTATGCCACTACTGATCGATACAGACGAGACAGTGACAGCTCTGATATGCCATGCGTGGACAGCAGTCTCATTAGTGCTTTTGTCCTTTAGGGGGAGCACGAACGAGAATGCAAATGTTCCTCTGCTGTTTCATCTGTGGAATAACATTTAATTGATAACATCTGTCAACTAAATAATTTAAAACAGAAGCAATTAAGCATTGGAAGCACAGACCCTCATTGTGAAGCTTTATGAGTGACAGAATTCACTGCATCTGGAGCTATTAGACTCTAAATCTGCCAGCTCATCAGTGAGGGATGTATGGGAGGGAAAACAGCATGTGTTAAATGCCCTCTCGTTTTTATCAAGGAACCTATTAAGTCGGTCAGGGTGACCAGTTATTTATTTAAAAAAATAAATAAATAAAATAAAAGATGTCACTCAGGAAAGAAAGAAAAGACAGATCGGATTGGACAGAGGCAGATCTGAATGCGAGCTTGCAGCCGTTTGTAAGAAAGGAGGCAGGGTTGAAGTGGAATAAATGTATTGCATACGTCAAGATGGACATTTTATGACATTAAAAATTATGAGGTAAAAAAAGAAAAATGTACATGGATGAATCGTTCACATTAATATCATTAACATGCATTTAGAAAACAGAGTGAATTTTATTTCATGCAATTTTAAATTATGTGAAGTGGCTGAAATTATCTTCATTTTAGTGTTTTGAGCTGAATAACTTGCTGAAAAATTTATACAGTACAGTAATACAGTATTTGAGGTATACCAATATAGTACCAGCTTGCAAGAACTGTAAAAATAATTTAACACTTGTGCCGTGTTGAAAACCATTAACACCTTTGATGTTCCCAGTCAAAAATGACCAGCCTTCTAAAAATTGCTTAGAAATCTCTCGTTACGCTATATTATCACCAAATGCTGCATTCATTCTTTTTGTTTTCTTTCAATTAGGACAAGTTTTGTATTTCTTTTTGGATCTGATTGATCGTAGGCCTCATTGATCTGAGCTTATGCACCTCAGTTTTTGAGTGAAAAAATTATTTGTGGATAATTTGATCAATATTCAACAAAATATGGAATAAACACTAGTGTTCTTTAATGTTTAACCAGGATGCATGATATAAACTCAATTGTGAGTTATAAAGTCAGAATTGTGAATTATAAAAGTAGAATCGTGATATAAAGTCAGAATTGTGAGTTATAAAGTCAGAATTGCAAGTTATAAAGTCAGAATTGCAAGTTATAAAGTCAGAATTGCATGATATAAACTCAATTGTGAGTAATTAAGTCAGAATTGTGAGTTATAAAGTCAGAATTGCAAGTTATAAAGTCAGAATTGCATGATATAAACTCAATTGTGAGTAATTAAGTCAGAATTGCGAGTTATAAAGTCAGAATTGTGTGATATAAACTCAGTTGTGAGTAATTAAGTCAGAATTGCGAGTTATAAAGTCAGAATTGTAAGTTATAAAGTCAGAATTGCGTGATATAAAATCAGAATTGTGAGTTATAAAGTCAGAATTGTGATATAAAATCAGAATTGTGAGTTATAAAGTCAGAATTGCAAGTTATAAAGTCAGAATTGAGTGATATAAACTCAATTGTGAGTAATTAAGTCAGAATTGTGAGTTAAGTCAGAATTGAGTTATAAAGTCAGAATTGTAAAAAAAGTCAGAACTGTAAAAATAATTTAACACTTGTGCCGTGTTGAAAACCATTAACACCTTTGATGTTCCCAGTCAAAAATGACCAGCCTTTTAAAAATTTCTTAGAAATCTCTCGTTACGCTATATTATCACCAAATGCTGCATTCATTCTTTTTGTTTTCTTTCAATTAGGACAAGTTTTGTATTTCTTTTTGGATCTGATTGATCGTAGGCCTCATTGATCTGAGCTTATGCACCTCAGTTTTTGAGTGAAAAAATTATTTGTGGATAATTTGATCAATATTCAACAAAATATGGAATAAACACTAGTGTTCTTTAATGTTTAACCAGGATGCATGATATAAACTCAATTGTGAGTTATAAAGTCAGAATTGTGAATTATAAAAGTAGAATCGTGATATAAAGTCAGAATTGTGAGTTATAAAGTCAGAATTGCAAGTTATAAAGTCAGAATTGCAAGTTATAAAGTCAGAATTGCATGATATAAACTCAATTGTGAGTAATTAAGTCAGAATTGTGAGTTATAAAGTCAGAATTGTGAGTTATAAAGTCAGAATTGTGTGATATAAACTCAATTGTGAGTAATTAAGTCAGAATTGCGAGTTATAAAGTCAGAATTGTGTGATATAAACTCAGTTGTGAGTAATTAAGTCAGAATTGCGAGTTATAAAGTCAGAATTGTAAGTTATAAAGTCAGAATTGCATGATATAAACTCAATTGTGAGTAATTAAGTCAGAATTGTGAGTTATAAAGTCAGAATTGTGTGATATAAAGTCAGAATTGTGTGATATAAAGTCAGAATTGTAAGTTATAAAGTCAGAATTGTGAGTTATAAAGTCAGAATTGCAAGTTATAAAGTCAGAATTGTGAGTTATAAAGTCAGAATTGTGAGATATAAAGTCAGAATTGTGTGATATAAAGTCAGAATTGCAAGTTATAAAGTCAGAATTGTGAGTTATAAAGTCAGAATTGTGAGTTATAAAGTCAGAATTGTGAGATATAAAGTCAGAATTGTGAGATATAAAGTCAGAATTGCGTGATATAAAATCAGAATTGTGAGTTATAAAGTCAGAATTGTGAGTTATAAAGTCAGAATTGCAAGTTATAAAGTCAGAATTGTGTGATATAAACTCAATTGTGAGTAATTAAGTCAGAATTGCGAGTTATAAAGTCAGAATTGAGTTCTAAAGTCAGAATTGCGTGATATAAAATCAGAATTGTGAGTTATAAAGTCAGAATTGTGAGTTATAAAGTCAGAATTGCAAGTTATAAAGTCAGAATTGTGTGATATAAACTCAATTGTGAGTAATTAAGTCAGAATTGTGAGTTATAAAGTCAGAATTGTGAGTTCTAAAGTCAGAATTGAGTTCTAAAGTCAGAATTGTGAGTTACAAAGTCAGAATTGTAAGTTATAAAGTCAGAATTGCGTGATATAAACTCAATTGTGAGTTATAAAGTCAGAATTGCGAGTTATAAAGTCAGAATTGAGTTCTAAAGTCAGAATTGTAAGTTATAAAGTCAGAATTGCGTGATATAAACTCAATTGTGAGTAATTAAGTCAGAATTGCGAGTTATAGTCAGAATTGAGTTCTAAAGTCAGAATTGTGAGTTATAAAGTCAGAATTGTAAGTTATAAAGTCAGAATTGCGTGATATAAACTCAATTGTGAGTTATAAAGTCAGAATTGTGATATAAAGTCAGAATTGTGAGTTATAAAGTCAGAATTGCAAGTTATAAAGTCAGAATTGCGTGATATAAACTCAATTGTGAGTAATTAAGTCAGAATTGTGAGTTATAAAGTCAGAATTGCAAGTTATAAAGTCAGAATTGCGTGATATAAACTCAATTGTGAGTAATTAAGTCAGAATTGTGAGTTATAAAGTCAGAATTGCAAGTTATAAAGTCAGAATTGCGTGATATAAACTCAATTGTGAGTAATTAAGTCAGAATTGTGAGTTATAAAGTCAGAATTGCAAGTTATAAAGTCAGAATTGTAAAAAAGTCAGAACTGTAAAAATAATTTAACACTTGTGCCGTGTTGAAAACCATTAACACCTTTGATGTTCCCAGTCAAAAATGACCAGCCTTTTAAAAATTTCTTAGAAATCTCTCGTTACGCTATATTATCACCAAATGCTGCATTCATTCTTTTTGTTTTCTTTCAATTAGGACAAGTTTTGTATTTTTTTTGGGATCTGATTGATCGTAGGCCTCATTGATCTGAGCTTATGCACCTCAGTTTTTGAGTGAAAAAATTATTTGTGGATAATTTGATCAATATTCAACAAAATATGGAATAAACACTAGTGTTCTTTAATGTTTAACCAGGAAGTTTGTTTTGAAATGCATTTATTTCATACAAAATGGCACAAAGTCACACCTGTGGCATTCCCGGTCAAAAATGACCGGCCTACAAAAAAATTGCTTATAAATCTCTCGTTATGCTATGTTATCACCAAATATTGTTTTCTTTCAATTAGGACAGATTTTGTACTTCTTTTTGGATCTGATTGATCGTAGGCCTCGTTTATTTGTTTTTGAGGGAAAAAAAGCATTATTTGTGGACAGTTGAGTCAATATTCAACAAAATATGGGGGAAAAAAACTGCACTGTTTATGCTTTAATGTTTAACCAGAAAGTTTGTTTTGAAATACTTTCATTTTGTACAAAATGAAACAAAGTCACACTTGTCAAAAATGACGGCCTACAAAAAAAATAGCTTATAAATCTCTCGCTATGCTATGTTATCACCAAATATTGGATTCAAACTTGTTTTCTTTCAATTAGGACATACTTTGTATTTATTTATTTATTTTAAATTATTAAATTAAATTATATTATCCAAAAAATTGTGGGGGAAGTAGTTATACCCTGTGTGAGAAAAATGCATTGGTCCAATGCAATGACATTAACTAACATTTTCAGAAAAAAGAAAATCCTCTCCAGGTCAAATTGACCCAAATACAATATAAGGGTTAAAAAGATTTCTATAGAGAATTTATAAATGGACTTCATGCAACGGGTCCATCATAGCTTATTTTGTTCTTTTGAGAAACTGCAGAATCGCATGCACAGGATTGTGGGTTACCATATACTACAGCAAAGAATACAAAAACACTTATTTTTAAAACTGAGCAGATGGAGGCATTTCAGTAGACAGGCTTGTTTTCCTACCTCTGGAGTCTGGATAGTGCCAGATAAAGTGTTTTTGACATTTTGACACACAGAGTGTCACTTAGCTTCCAGATATATTTTGCTTTTTTTACACTATATTTTGTTGCCAGCTACTGTATGTATGTTTGTGTGTGCCTAATTGTTAGTCTGTTTGTCTACAGGAGGAGAGGTGACCACTCCACGGTTTACTCAGTATTTCCGGGGAAGCCTCTCGGGCTTGACTATCCGACCTGGAAAGATCGCAACTCAAAAGGTGATCTCCTGCCTACAGGCTTGCAAAGAGGGTCTGGACATCAGCTCGCTTGAAAGTCTGGGCAAAGGCATAAAGGTACATATATGCAAAGCCTTTCAATGGAAAGATTATAGGCATTCCATTCTTTGTCCATCTCTATAATATTATCTGAATATATTTGAGAATCCTTTGACATCAGCCATCATTTATTCATCTATATGTAAATGCGTTGACTTGTTTGTTCGCTTCTTTGATTTAAGGGTTATATTTCTCTCTCTTGATTATGAAAATTCTCACACTCTCTTGATCCCTTTCAGTTCCACTTCAACCCGGCTCAGTCAGTGCTGGTCATGGAGGCAGATGACTTGGAGAGCATCAACACAGCCATGACAAAAGTTTCCTACATCAACTCTCGGCAGTTTCCCACTCCCGGTCTGCGTAAACTCCACATAACCACCACAGTCCAGTGAGTTGTGCTCTAAACGTCACAACACCAGCTCATAAAGGGGCAGTTGTGGCCTAATGGTTTTAGAGTCAGACTGGTAACCCGAAGGTTGCGGGTTCAAGACTCAATAGCGGCAGGAAATGACTGTGCCTTGAGCAAGGCACCTAACCCCCAATCACTCCCTGGGCGCCACAGACAATTGCTGCTCACCGTGTGTGTGTGTGTGTTCACTACTCACTACTCCTAATGTGTGTGCACTAACTTAAATGGGTTAAATGCAGAGATTTCGAGTATGGGTTACCATACGGTACTTGGCCTTCACATGCCAGTTTCACTTTAATAGATTGATTTTGCTGCAATGAAATTATAGGATGAATACTAAGTATGGGAGTAAAAATTTGAGTGAATGAATACGTGCAAGTATCTTGCATCCTAGGGGTTCATTTAAATTGTCTTTAATCTCAAAAGCAAGTTAATAAAAGCAAGGCTAGATGTGAGGATGAACAGTAGCAGAAGGCTATCTCCTGAGCTAAGGGATGAGCCTGCAGAGTTGGGTTGGTTACCGATAACATCTGTCTTGCGCTGCATGAGTCTCGAGTTCCTGCATTCAATCTGGTTTAACCCTTAACTTATTCCCACATATCTCACAGAAACGTACCTAGGCAACTTTGAGAAAAGAAAAAGTGTAAAAAAAAAAAAAAAAAAACAGCTTAAAAATGAAATTTCTGTCATTAATTACTCACCCTCATGTCGTTCCACACCCACAAGACCTTTGTTCATCTTCGGAACACAAATTAAGATATTTTTGATGAAATCCAATGCCTCAATGATGCCTGCATTGACAGCAAGACAATTAAAACTTTCAAATGCCCAGAAAGCTACTATTTAAAACAGTTCATGTGACTACAGTGGTTCAACCTTAACATTATAAAGCGACGAGAATACTTTTTGTGCACCAAAAAAACAACATAACGACTTTATTCAACAATATCTAATGATGGATGATTTCAAAACACTGCTTCATGAAACTTCGAAGCTTTACAAATCTTTTGTTCCGAATCAGTGGTTCGGAGCGTGTATCAAACTGCCAAAGTCACGTGATTTCAGTAAACGAGGCTTCGTTACGTCATAAGTGTTTCGAAATTTCATTGGATCAAGTGACATTGGCAGTTTGATACACGCTCTGAACCACTGATTCGAGAGCAATTGTTGTTAATAATCATAATTATCCGTTTAACCATTATCGTATATATAATTAGCTGTTCTTCCAGCCTAGTCAAATTTGTCTGGTTTACAAGTTTCAGTTTCAGAGAGGTTTTGGGCACTTGAAACTGCCTAAACCAGCTGAACACCATAAGCTAGATCATCTTACACCAGCTCATTTACATTTATGCATTTGGCAGAAGATTTTATCCAAAGCGGCTTACATTACATTTAAGGCATACATTTTATCGGTTCATGCATTCCATAAGAATAGAACCCATGACCTTGTAGTTGCAAGTTGCCATGTACTGTTTGAGCTACAGAGATGATAGCAAAGCAACTTGTGCGAAGCTGTTATTTTCAGCAGGGAGTGTTCATGTAGTGTTGTGGCAGTGGTCGCGTGTCTGTGGATAATAGACAGGCCTGCTGGTGGTGATGACTGCAAGTGAGATGAGCTGATGAGCACATGAAAGGCCATGATGAAAGAGAATCCATTGTGTCAGAGAGCCATCCTCTGCACTACAGCACAACACTATTAAAGATGCCATCAAACAGCATGACACAGCGCAGGTCAGAGAGTGACAACACAGCTCTGCACAACACTGCAAAACATGGCTTAAAGGAACAGTACACACACACACAATTATTATTATTATTAATAATAATAATGCATTTTATTTGCAATGCGCTCTTCTTAAACCCAACGCACTAAAGTAAAATAAAACACAAACAACAAGAACAGTACAACAGTTCATTAAAAACAACTTTAAATAAATGTAGTCTCACATCAGACTTACACAACATGTCAGCATTTGGCTTCATCTCCCATCAGCACTCACAAACAATGTCTTGAATAGCAAATCTTCCCACCAAACGCTAGCGGATCATGCCACTTAATGTGGGTAGTTTAACACACGTGGCTACTATAAAGCATCACAGACTCATATCATCATTGATCAAAATAACAATACATATACTAAACTGAAGTATAACCACTTAAAACACTTATATCTATCTCAGCACCCATAAATGGTAAAAACCACTAATTAAAGGAGAATTTCAGACATCCTCGTCATGAGAACTGACCCCTCAGAACACAGGACAAGATAGAGAACATATACTCTGAAATATATTACACAAAAACATATTAAATATGAATATGAAACCATCAGTGGTGGACGAAGTACACAAATCAAGAACTTGAGTAGAAGTACAGATACATATCATAAAATATTACTTAAAATATTGAAGTATTTAGTGCTCCTTTTCAATTTTACTTGAGTGAAAGTACAAAAGTACTTGATTTTTAATGTACTTAAGTAAAAAAAAAAGTACTGATTGATAATTGTTTATTTTGTAAATTTAATTAGGCCACTTATATAATTTAATTTTATATTATATATTTTATATAATCTTATTGCTCAAAATAATTATGAATGATTATGAATTGTCAAATAGCCAGCACTAATCAGTATGGATGGAAGATTAGTGGATGCAGATACATAATATGTAATGTGTGTTGCAAACAATATAAAAACAGATGAAACATATAGGGCTAAATACATAACATTTAAAAAAAAATTGCTGCAGCAGCGGGGAAGATGAACGTGCATGCATTATTTTAATTTGTGTTAGAGTTGCACGATTCTGGATAAAACGAGAATCAAGATTTTTATTTGTTTCGTTCAAATCATCTCCCATGATTCTGAATAGACAGCTAAACAAAATTGTGTATAATTAATTACTAGAGTACAAAATATTAATTGCTGCAGTCTATTTAAAAATATTTAGGTAACACTTTATTTGAGGGTTTTTTAACTAGTTGCTTATTAGCATGCGTATTACAAGAATATTAGCTGTTTATTAGTAATTATTAAGCACATATTAATGCCTTATTCTGCATGACCTTATTCTGCATTCTTAATCCTACCCAATACCTAAACCTAACAACTACCTTACTAACTATTAATAAGCAGTAAATTAGGAGTTTATTGAGGGAAAAGTCGTAGTTAATAGTTAATAGTACCAATATTTAATTAATTAATTGTAAAAAAAAAAAAAATTGGTTTGAATGAATGATTTAATGACTTACTCATAACTATTTCACTTGTTTCATTACTGGACGAATCAATGTGTTTGAACAGATCTTTTGAATGAATCATTCAATGTCAAATTCATTGTAACGGTCAGTTGTTGCCTCCTAATGATACAACCGTTATTTGAAGCGCCAGGTTAGTTCTAAAATGTGATTTGATCTGTTTGAATCGAGATCGTGATCTGTAGACACATTGATGTGGACATGTCTACATTAAAGCATTTCAGTGGGCTTAAACAGATCGCCCTTTACAGCAGATTTAGTTAAAAAACAACTGACCTAAATATGATTTTCAGTTACAATAATTCATCCTAAAATTCAACATTAGTAGGCTGACTTACTTTTCACCATCAGTCGCGCACGCACTCAGAGGATCCAGTTCTTGGCTAATTTTCAGTCAGACTTGTAAATGAATTCACTGGAAGTGGAGAGTCGCTCTGAACGGATCATTGAATCAGTGATTTGTTGACTCGAGAACAGCTGCAATACGATCAGTCCAATTCGCGAATGAATTGTTGATGTGATTTGTGAACCGATTTAACAGGATGATTGAAAATCGAACACTGCTTTTGCGTTTCTGACCATGTGACGATTTCTTCATTTCAAAATAAGGAGTAACGATATATTTTATGAAATGTAGTGGAGTAAAAAGTATGATCTTATGCTTTGGAATGTATAAAAATACTCGAGTACAGTACAGATACTTGAAAAATTTACTTAAGTACAGTAACGAAGTAAAAATACTTCGTTACTGTCCACCAATCAATGTTTTAAAGTGTCCCAAAGTTGATTAGTTTCTGATGGTGTAAGGAAGCACATTCCATAGCTTGGGGACTTTAAATGAAAAAGCTCTTTCCCCTATGGTATTAAGTTTACATGAAGGCTGATGAAGTAAAAGTGACTTGGCAGAACGGAGAGAGCGTGATGGAGTGTAAGGACTGTGCAAGAACAAGTGTAATGTGTTCCAGAGGAAAAGTACGAGTAAGCACACAAGCAGTAGAATTTTGAATATACTGTAGCCTGCTTAAAGATTTAGCTGGAAAGCCAGAGAACAAGGCATTACAGTAATCTAGTCGTAATGAAGACATGTATAAGCCATTCTGCGTCAGCAAAAGTGAGAAAAGTTGTGCAATGACCCTAAGATGGTTAAAAGTGATTTTAGAAATATGTTTTATATGTGCATCAAATGTTAACTGTACATTTGTAAGATTCCACACCTGTTAAGTAGGAAGTACCATGCTGGAATCAACAACCAAACTAATATGATCGGCCTTACAAGTAGCCACCACTTCAGTTTTGGAGCTGTTCCGCTTCAGAAAGTTATTCAACATCTCTTCTAGACACCTACTCAAAGTAATTAACATGCAGTGGATATCAGGGCTATCTGCATAGCAGTGATACCCAAGACTATATTTCCTGATAATCTGCCCAAGTGGAAGCATATATTTGCTAAATAGAATTGGGCCCAACACTGAACCCTGAGGAACTCCCTATTAGATAGATATAAAGGTGAAACTATTACATTAAACATGAGTTCTATATCAGTAAAGTAAGCTCAGTGTACTACTGAAATTGATTTCTGGACATTGTAATGTTATATTTTATGCATTTATTATTGCACATTTCTGATATAACCAGCAATTTCCACCCCCCACACACATACACTCGTTTCCCACCCACTTTATAAAACAAAGTTACGCCACTGCCCACTTCACTTACCTGTGTTCTCACATTCTTTTTTTCTCTTTTATATCTTTTCTCTCACTATCTCTCTCTCATCTTATCACCCCCCATCCTCATTCACATTCTCAGAGGCTTTACTATAGAGCACTTCATGTCAATAATTGGGGAAAATGATGGTTCTTGTTTATTGATCATTACCCAGACTGCCTTTGATGTCCAGCATTTTAGTATCACTCCAATAAAGAAAGGATTGATTCTAATAAATAATTGTGATTTAGTAGCATGACAATAGCTTAGTTGTTGAGCTGAGTAGCTTTTCGATGACAAACATATTAATGTTTTTAACTATATTGTTGTATTTCAGATGCAGCTTACAGAAGAGTGAAATAACTGATAATTAGACTCCATTCTGTCTCATAATAAACTTTGAGATCATTTTATGGTGTCAGTATGTTCAGATGGTCCATTTAAATGAACTGATGCAAAAACTGCTTATTTATGCAACATTTTAAGTATTTAGTCAATATATTCAAAATGTATTCAAATAAGTGCTGTTCTTTTGAACATTCGATTCATCAGAGAATTCCGAAATGTATGACAGTTTCCACAACAAAATATTTAGTGATAATAATAAGAAATGTTTCATGAGCAGCAAATCAGAATATTTGAATGATTTCTGAAGGATCATGCGACACTGAAGAATGTCTGCAATTGCAGGAATACATAAAATTTTTAAATACTGTATATTAAAAGAGAAAAGGTATTTTAAATGTTAATATTATTACTATATTTTTGATCAAATAAATGCAGCCTTGGTGAGCATACGAGACTTTCAAAAACATTACAAAAGTCTTACCAACCCCAAACTTTTGAAACACTTCCAGTTACATTCACAGCATTTTTGTGGGCGTCCTTTTCCCTTTAGAGATGCTCATTTGATTGTCAAGGGTGGAAGGATCGTGTCATCTGACAGCAGTCTAATGAAACCTATTGGATCCAATTGCACCCAGCTGATATATGCCCAAATGAAACTTTACCATGGAGAAGGTGAGAGCAGGAGAGAATGAAAAGAAGACAGAGGCTTCTACACTTGTCTGGTGTGCATTGGTGAAGAGGATTGCCTAAATAAGAACAGACTTCCCTGGTCGATAGTGGAGTGAGCCTCTTGTAATAGCCGGAGTCCGGCTTAGACCAGCTCCCAATATCCTTAAATCAGCCCTGTAAATAAAGCAAGATTGTTGCCCTTTTTCACAAAGCCTGTTTAATGAGTGAGCATGTTCTCGGCTTTTTTACTTTAGTGCGTCTAGCCATCTACCGGAGGGAGCCACTTTTACACATCACAAACTTTTCACCGTCATTTTTACTGCAGTCATTAGACGTAATTGTTTTGTTGGTTCCACACAATTTTGCGCTCCCCTTCCTTCTCATTCAAGGCCATTCTCCGTGGCCGCTTGAGGGAGAGTGTTACAGAGGAATTACCTGAGAGAGATAGCGCACCATCGCTCGAGCACGGCTAAGCATCACTCCACCCGCGACGGTGGCAGAAAGCGGGTTGTTGTCTCGAACAAACAGATAGTTCTTAATTAGTGGGTGACTATATAAATGAATTAGTAAACCAACGAGTGCTCTTTAGGGCTCACCCTTGAAAAAGAGTAATTACTGGGTGCATCGTGAGAAAGGGAGGCCTGTTAATCCTAAGACACTTTATTTCCCCTTTTCTCCTCACATACTAGCTGTAATGAAGCTGGAGGAACTCCAATTTCCCCAGCAGGTCTGTGTGTGAGTCTGTTTCGGTCCACGCTTCAGCGCCTCGGTCTTAATCAACACTGCTTCTGACTGCCATACCAACTTCTTCAGCTGGCATCAGGAGGAAGTGGCACCAAGCTGAGCACACTGCTCGTGTTCTCACAAATATTTTTGTTGACTCGCTGCTTTCAAACTAACTATATTGCGGCATCATTATTTGGCGGATTTCACCTGTGAGGTGCGGCTGTGCTGAAGTTGATGGTGACAGTCTAAAACAACAGTTAGACACTGCAGTCATCAACTGTCCAAACACTCGCCTGGAAAAGAGTTTGGGAGCGCCAGTGCATCTTAATGGGCTCTTACTCAAAGTGAGGAAGCAAGATTGTTGAAGCAATTCCAGTGTTAAATAAAGTGTGTTTAAATGCTATAAATAGGGTAATTTATTTTGAATAACTCATTTAATTTCTTGATATTTCATGTATTTCTCAAAAATCTTGCATGTGAGCCTCAGCAATTCCATTTAAATATTTGTTAGTCATAGGTTCAGAAAAATAACATTTTTATACTACTTTATACAAAATGTGCATTTAATTTTAATTTAATTGTCCATTGTTTACTCAAAAAGACCTGTATGCATTTCTTTAATTTAAAATATTTTATTTTGTTCTCACTTTAGATTACAGTCCAATTCTCACTATTAACGAACTATAAACTACAACTTTTGCCTCAATAAACTCCTATTTACTGCTTATTAATAGTTAGTAAGGTCGTTGTTAAGTTTAGGCGAAGACTTTAGAATAACACAAGACGCGTCACTCGTATTGTTTTGAATGGGAGAAAGTGCAACACGCAATATGACGGAATAAGTCCCGCCTTCTAAATAAGAGCCAATCGCCGATTGGTAAAGTCATCACGTCACTGCAGCGGCCGTTAGAAGCTCCGGTTCCTTTAGAAACAGTCAGACGCGCGCTTTTGAAATGAGACACAAGTGACGCGTACTTGATCCAGCCTGAAAAATACAGTTTTTTGTCATGATTCGAGCATTTAGAAACAGTTGTTTGAGACAGTTGTTGTCAGATTTCATTGGTGATTTAAAATATGAAATTTAATCTAAAGCTTGGCAAACAGTTTTGGAGAATTTGATGTTTCCCCATTCAAAGAGATAGGAGCTGCACTTGCATGCCCGAGAGACGTTTTAAAGATGGCCGCCGAGTGAAATGCCTTGTCCTAAAAGGACTAGGTTTAGGTAAAGTGTAGGATTATTATGGGATGTAGAATATGGTCATGCAGAATAAAGCATTAATATGTGCTTTATAAGCACTAGTAAACAGCCAATATCCTAGTAATATGCTAATAAGCAACTAGTTAATATTGAGAATTGGACCCTAAACTAAAGTGTTATCTTTTATTTTAATTCTTTATGTATTACTGAAAATGTTGGGTTTGTAATGATGTGAATTTCATATTTTGTTTTTAAAAAATACTTTATTAAAAGGTTAAAGTATTTACTACATTTTTTTAATCATTATCGGTAACACTTTATTTGAGGGTTTTTTAACTAGCTGCTTATTAGCATGCGTATTACAAGAATATTAGCTGTTTATTAGTACTTATTAAGCACATATTAATGCCTTATTCTGCATGACCTTATTCTGCATTCTTAATCCTACCCAATACCTAAACCTAACAACTACCTTACTAACTATTAATAAGCAGTAAATTAGGAGTTTATTGAGGGAAAAGTCATAGTTAATAGTGAATACATGTTCCCTATACTAAAGTGTTACCTCATTATCATATTTTGCCTTATATAAAGAATATAAAGAAGTCAAAAATTCCAAAGTTTGGACACACCTGAATAAACGTTTCTAATGATGCAAAAGACCACAGCAAATAAGTGCATCCAAACATTTTATTAGTCATGATCTCATTGCGGTGTAAAGAAAGCAATGGTATAAAGGTATAGACAAGACAGAAGTATTTTTAGCATGGCTAATCCCATCAGAGCTGAAACTCTGTTTTAAAATACTTATTGCTTGTTTCCCTCCTCTCCGTTTTGCAACTTGTAGGTGTTTCGGTGAAGATACGTGCATCTCCATTCCAGACATCAAGGCGATGGTGATGGTGATGCCGCCCAGTGAACCTCGGATCACCATTGCCGGAGTGAAGTGGCTGGTTTGGCCCACGGCTCAGCTCAAAGCTCCTGTCGGGGTGGCCCTTTTCAAGGACATACACATCATTAGTACCGTCACCAAGGCCGACGCCACCCTCAGCATAGGTGATAGATGACTCACTTTCACAGCTCATATATTAACATAATCTCACTCCTTTGCATTCATCCATTTCACAGGTGCCACAGTTGCACATTTTGCCTGTAATGTAACCGTATAAACGTTTTAGTATATTTACTGAATTTAATTCCCACGGATGTGTTTTTTATAATGGTTTAGTCTGTTATTATCAAGATTATAAATGCCACCTCCTGGTTGTTACACTGACCTTAAGTCAATTGTTTTTTTATTAGTGTCTTTTTTCATTTAAAGTTCAACAAAAATGTCCGGCTTCTTTTATCGAGTGCAGAGCCAGGGGTAGTGAAACAATAAATCATTGAAATTAAATTCATACACAATCAATGGCTGTTTGTGGATACAGCGCAAGGTCATATATTTGCCGCTGCATATCTCTGCCTGTGTAACAGTGTATGTATTGGTGTGTTTGTGCAGCCCGGAGGCCTGGCGTCCTGGAGTTGATGCATAACCTGGATTATTGTGATGTGCTGGTGATCGGAGAGGAGCTGGACCTGGAGTGGGAGAGTCTGGAGATCCACCACAGCTCTCTCCTGGGCAAACATCTGGATGCCACCAACTCTACCTCTGGCATCTCCATCTACGGTATGGTCCACCATGTGTCTCGGATCTAATATACAGCCATCTGCTGCCAGAGTGTTTCTCATAATCTCTTTTTTACTCTACATTTCAGTGACTTATTTATTGCATTGCTATATTTAGCATGAGTTCTTAAATCTAGATCAGTGTATATGTGTCTGTAGATGTTCAACGTCCTGTACTACAGGACATCTACAGATAGATGCATACAGATCTAAATTTAAATACGTTCTACATAGAGAGCTCGTGCTAAAATGAAGCAACTGGAAAATGTAAAGCCTCAAGCTGTGGATAAGCAATAAATGTGTTAAAGGAAATAGCCCAAAAAGGAGAAATCTGTCATTATTTACTAGGGGTGTAACGGTATACAGAAGTCACAGTTCAGTATGTACCTCAGTTTTGGGGTTTAGGTTTCGGTGTGATTTCAGTACAAAAGGAAAAACTTTAGTTTAGGGTCCAATTCTCACTATTAACTAACTGTTAACTGTGACTTTTGCCTCAATAAACTCCTAATTAATAGTTAGTAAGGTAGTTGTTAAGTTTAGGTATTTGGAGGATTGAGGGATGTAGAATATGATCATACAAAATAAGGCATTAATATGTGCTTTATAAGTACTAATAAACAGCCAATGTCCTAGTAATATTCTAATAAGCAGCTAGTTAATAGTGAGAATTGGACCCCAAACTAAAATGCTACCAAACAATCACACGCAGTTGATTGCATGAGCCTTTCAGTGTATTCTCCTTTGTCCATGAGCGCAGAAAGGCGCATTCGACGCATACACACTATCTAGTGGACTTAAAGTCATTTGCATATGCGCTGTTCTTCTTCTGCTCTTTTTCCTGTTGTGGCGGTTAGCAAACAGCGTTGCATTACCGCGTGCGCCCCCTTCTGGATTGGAGTGTGGATCGCCTGTAACTGACTGTAGTCATCGTCTAACTGCATGAACCGAACCGTGACATCCACACCGGGACGAATACATGTACCGTTACACCCCTATTATTAACTCACCCTCATGTCATCCAAACCTCTTTCTTTACTCTGTGGTACAAAAAAAATGGAGATATGTTGAAGCACGTACTGGCCATTCTTTTGCATATAATGACAATGCATGGGGATCATGCTCCAAAATGACAAAAACAAAACCTCATGAAAGCATCATAAAATAGCTCCATTTGACTTGTGTGCTATATTCAAAGTCTTCCCGAAGCAAAACAATAGTATCCATATATATGTCGCCTTTAGATGTAAAATGGCAGGTTACATCAATATTGGAATAAATCAATGAGGTATGAAGTCTACAGTGGAGGGGAACAATAACTGAAATTTAAGGGAATAACAACTAAAATTTCGGTTTGTTTTTACATCCACATATTTGACAAATAGACAGAACAGCATTTGTTTGAAATATAAATCTTTTGTAACATTATACATTTATTTACTGTCACTTTTGATCAATTTAAAGTATCACTGTTGAATAAAAGTATTCATTTCTTTAAAAAAAAAAGTTTTATTGACCCCAAAATTTTGAATGGTGGTGTATATATTAAATCATTCATTGGTATTATTTTGACAACCTGCAATGCAAAAGAGTGACCAGAATATCAAGGAAATTATATGCGTTTGATTTAATCAGTAAATGATGACAGAGCCAGGTTTGGGTGAACTATCCCTTTAAAACGAATTAATATGAAAAAAAGAATTAGCACACACTTTTCCAGCTGATATCAGTGCAAAAGGATGGTTGTGCACTCCTTGGATATTTGGTAGGTCAAATTCAAACGTTTCAATGCTTTTCAAAAAAGTTTTGATCTTTAAAAGTCACTCTCGACTGTGCTCAAAATCCTTTAACCCAGATGCTGCTCAGACTCTTGAACAGATCTCTGTCTCTATCAATCATACTGTGCATTTGGCTTTTTGCAAGCAAATTCAAATCACCTTGACATTTGGTAAAGTGGTTTGAGAGTGCCGGGTACATTTATTAGAGAAGGACTAAGACCTCATACTTGTTCAGGAACTTCATGTTGAATGTGTCTCAGGGCTCTGGAGCTCTTTTGTGTGGGTAGAGCGAGTTCCTGACACTGGTCTTTCTTTGGTCTCAGGTGTTGACTCCATGGCGCATTATGAACAGGCCATCAGGCAGGTGAGGTACCGTAACTGGAAGCCTGGCGGTCTGTCTGAGAGAAGGTTCCGGCTCAGTTGTTCTGAACTGAATGGACGCTACACAAGCAATGAGTTCAACTTGGAGGTCAGAGACTGCCTTCATACTGGGCATGGCTTCTTACTCTTTTTATCATCCATTTACTTTATCCCCTCTTTCAATTTCTGCTCTTCTTTCAGCTTTTTGCACTTTTTCACTCTTGGTGCTTAAACGTTTCCAAAAACTGTTCTTTTGACCTTTAACTCTTGATTTCTGACTAAGAGCTGTCCACTAGGACAGAAAGAGACTGTCAGACTAGCGTGTAAATTGGCCAACCATTTTTTTAATTTTTTTTGTAACTATTAGGGGTGGATAAATCTGAAATTGATGATACTGCAATAATAAGCCAGGTGGTAGTAAAATGGAGGCCCATTTAAATAACTGCTCATCAATCTTTCTGAATGATTGTCCAGATTACGCCGAAGAAATTTGGGGAAATTGGGACATCTGCTGGTCAAACCCCTGTAAATGCAGTGGAAACAGCAGCTACCATGACAAAATACTTTGAAAATTAAGGGCATTGTACAATATCCTAAATTTCACATATATAAATTTGTGCAAATATGTACACCTTAATACATAAGTGGGACTTTTTATCATTATACTTTTTTTTTTTTTTTAGACTGAGCATGTTTTCTCCTAATTTTTCCCCCTCCATTTCTGATTTTTTTGTTACTGTTGCCTCTGGTTTGCTTAGTTGGGGACATGTAATATTCAGTTCAATATTATTTATTTGATTGCACTGACACTATTGGATGAGAACTAATTTTCATAATTGATGAACTGTACGCAGTTAACGAACAGAACTGAATCAACTATATACGGTATATACTGTATATATATATTCCTTCCTGTGAGGAAATCCATTTTCATTTAGCCATTTTGAGTTTATTATGTTTCTGATATAGGAGACATTAGGTAATCAGCAGGAAATCTAAAATTACTGTCAATGAGCCCAGACTTGTTTGGATCAGTATGCTTTTAATGAACCTAATTTCATTATAAAATGGTCTTATTGTAATTTTTCACTTCAGGATCAATCCCAAAATATTAAAAAAAATAAAAAATATTTTATTTTTTTAATTATGACATAACAAAGCTTCATTACCTGGAAACACTTAGCAAACTCTTGACTCTCTAAAGTATTTTCTGTTTGCCCCGCCCCTCAGATTGGAGTAGTGCACAGCTCAGAGGCTGTGGAACATGTCAATCACATGGCCGTCCAATCCCAGTACATGAGACCTGTGCATCATCCACTGGTGGTTCATACGGCCGACTCTGATCACATCTCAGGTAAAGTCAGCCATGATTCCTCTTAATGATGTTCGTCCAAGCCTAGTCATGCAGTCATTTTACCCTGGGTGATATTATTGTGCAAATACTAACTGAAAATAAGTTGATTTACCTTGTTTTTAATTAAAAATGTGTTGTTGCTTTGTTAAACCATCTAATTAAGTTGTAAACAAGTGGCTTTAAGAAGGACAGTAAATGTGTCACAAAAACTATTCATGGGAGAATTCAGCTTCTAAAAAAGCAGATATGCACACTCACATACAGAACATACACAAACCCCTGCACGCAGGTCTAAGCGGATGACAGGCTCTTGAGACCGTATTGTTGGTTTGAAGGAGTTTGGGAAATTACACTTACTCTACCAGCTCACGCACACACCAGGGACACCAGTGATCTCCCCAAGGGCGCCGAGAGCACAGCTGACTGCAGCGAGATGGAGCATTGTGCTCTCTGGACTGAAGAGAGAAAGAGGGAGAGGGAGATGACAGGATGCCAGACATGCTGCTTTAGGAGAGACATGGAAAAACAGCAGGTGGCACTGTGACCTCATGCTCCCAATTCTGCTCTTGCTGACTGCAAGGTCCCAGAAAGCGACACTGTTCTTAAAGTGAACTGTGCCAAACTGTCTTCCTCTGTCAACACGGCTAAAAAAGCTTCACCTCAGCTGCCTAGAACAGAAAAACACTAAACGACAGTGATCCAGGATTGTATTGATTTTTGCTTGGCTCAGTGAGTCATAACAATACTATGAATGAATAAACATAATTGCAGAATAGAGAGACTAAAGAAATAAGCCTCTCAAGGTTAAACATTACAGTGATTTTTACCACTGTTAGGAGCAAAGCAGGGTGAATCTCTCTCTCTCTCTCTCTCTCTCTCTCTCTCTATCTATCTATCTATCTATCTATCTATATACAGGTGATGGTCATATAATTAGAATATCATCAAAAAGTTGATTTATTTCACTAGTTCCATTCAAAACGTGAAACTTGTATATTATATTCATTCATTACACACAGACTGATATATTTCAAATGTTTATTTCTTTTAATTTTAATGATTATAACTGACAACTAAGGAAAATCCCAAATTCAGTATCTCAGAAAATTAGAATATTGTGAAAAGGTTCAATATTGAAGACACCTGGTGCCACACTCTAATCAGCTAATTAACTCAAAACACCTGCAAAGGCCTTTAAATGGTCTCTCAGTCTAGTTCTGTAGGCTACACAATCATGGGGAAGACTGCAGACTTGACAGTTGTCCAAAAGACAACCATTGACACCTTGCACAAGGAGGGCAAGACACAAAAGGTCATTGCAAAAGAGGCTGGATGTTCACAGAGCTCTGTGTCCAAGCACATTAATAGAGAGGCGAAGGGAAGGAAAAGATGTGGTAGAAAAAAGTGTACAAGCAATAGGGATAACCGCACCCTGGAGAGGATTGTGAAACAAAACCCATTCAATAATGTGGGGGAGATTCACAAAGAGTGGACTGCAGCTGGAGTCAGTGCTTCAAGAACCACTACGCACAGATGGGTTTCAGCTGTCGCATTCCTTGAACTCTTGAACAACAGACAGCGTCAGAAGCGTCTCGCCTGGACTAAAGACAAAAAGGACTGGACTGCTGCTGAGTGGTCCAAAGTTATGTTCTCTGATGAAAGTAAATTTTGCATTTTGCAAATCAGGGTCTCAGAGTCTGGAGGAAGAGAGGAGAGGCACACTATCCACGTTGCTTGAGGTCCAGTGTAAAGTTTCCACAGTCAGTGATGGTTTGGGGTGCCATGTCATCTGCTGGTGTTGGTCCACTGTGTTTTCTGAGGTCTAAGGTCAACGCAGCCGTATACCAGGAAGTTTTAGAGCACTTCATGCTTCCTGCTGCTGACCAACTTTATGGAGATGCAGATTTCATTTTCCAACAGGACTTGGCACCTGCACACAGTGCCAAAGCTACCAGTACCTGGTTTAAGGACCATGGTATCCCTGTTCTTAATTGGCCAGCAAACTCGCCTGACCTTAATCCCATAGAAAATCTATGGGGTATTGTGAAGAGGAAGATGCGATATGCCAGACCCAACAATGCAGAAGAGCTGAAGGCCACTATCAGAGCAACCTGGGCTCTTATAACACCTGAGCAGTGCCACAGACTGATCGACTCCATGCCACGCCGCATTGCTGCAGTAATTCAGGCGAAAGGAGCCCCAACTAAGTATTGAGTGCTGTACATGCTCATACTTTTCATGTTCATACTTTTCAGTTGGCCAAGATTTCTAAAAATCCTTTCTTTGTATTGGTCTTCAGTAATATTCTAATTTTCTGAGATACTGAATTTGGGATTTTCCTTAGTTGTCAGTTATAATCATCAAAATTAAAAGAAATAAACATTTGAAATATATCAGTCTGTGTGTAATGAATGAATATAATATACAAGTTTCATATATATATATATATATATATATATATATATATATATAGTGGTGTCAAATTGTTAATCACATCTAACATAAGTTTGTAAATATAAAAATAAATATATATATAAATATTTGTTATTTATTTATATATATATATATATATATATCATACAATTAGAATGATTGCAATTACTTTTGATAAAATATGCTGGCATTAGATGAGACTTTCAGATGGCAGATGGGGCACAGGTGCGGGGGTCAGGGGTGAATCTGGTCCTGACAGGAGCTAGTGAACCTCAGGATGGGCCTCTCAAGGTGTTGATGGAGAAAAGGACTGGAAAATAGATGCCTCTAACATGGAAAGGATGTTGGGCTTCTTGGTTGTTCAGTATCAATAGCAATATATGTTCAGTGTTCAATAAATATTTATATTTATTGTTAATAATAACAATGTATTCAGTTTTAACCATGTTTTGTAGCAGTGTAATGTAGAATTCATATATGTCTGTATCTATGTGTCATTAGGCACACCTCCTGCAGCCACAGTGGTAATTGTAATGTGCATCGCTGCTCTGGTGGTCATTGTGGTCTTTGGCATCTACCGCATCCACACCACCCACCAGGACGGCTCAAAAGAGGACGAAGAGGGAAGAAAAGAGCCGGAGATGGACTGGGACGACTCCAATCTCAACATCACTGTTAATCCCATGGAGGTCAGTAGTGCGGCTCATTGCTAAAGATAAATATCGAGGAAGCAACTTCAGTCTTAATCCTACCCAATACCTAAACTTAACTACTACCTTACTAACTATTAATAAGCAGTAAATTAGGAGTTTATTGAGGGAAAAGTTGTAGTTAATAGTTTATATGTGTTCCCTATACTAAAGGGTTACCAGACTTTCCAATATATTTTAAATTTAATCAGTGGCACAGAAACTGCGATGGGTTTTCAATGAATAAACGATTGCAGAGTGATCTTGTCAAACCATAAAATTCAATGCACAGACTGCACACATACAGTACTATGCTTATGACAAAATTTATGTCATTTCCTGTACGCGTACCCTAGTGTACTTGTAAAAACCAAGGTATACTTTGGATGAAACAAATCATACAATTTCATACAAAATTGCCAACTTGTAAAATAGTTATTGTTTCTAATAAGATATAGTTGGAAAGAACCATTTAGGACGAACCGATTCATTAGAATGAATCAAAAAACTTTCAAATTTTGACATACGAGAGAACAGTTTATGATGAACCGATTCTCTTGAATGAATCACACTTTCACCTTTTATTTATATACTATTATAATTAGCTTTTATTTTTTTGTTTTCATTTTTTTATTTTAGTTTAAGTTTTAGTAATTTTGTTACTGTGTGTGTTTGTCATTTTTATTACTTTTGAATATTTCTATTTAGCTTTTTCAATTTATTTTTAATTATTTTTGTAATTTTGGTACTTATTTTATTTCAGTTAGTTGCCAGTTTTCATTCATGTAATTAACTTTTTTAGGTTTAAGATTTTAGATTCATTTAAATGAATGAATAGTTCCAGTTTTAGTGAACAATAACACCACTGCTCTGTCGGCAACATGTGGAGTTTTACCGTTTTTTTTATCATGAAGATGGTCTAAATATAATCACATCATTCTGTTATTGGTTCCAGAGCATTGACGGGACTCAGATTGCTGAGGAGGTGAGGGAGGAGGAGCCAGAGGAAGAGGAGGATGAAGACGAAGAGGATGATGAACTGTCAGGAGATCTCTCTAGTGCTGAATCCGAGGACACTGATGAAGAGGAAGAGACTAACATTCTGAAGGGAAAAGTGAATGGAAAGCTGGAGTGGGACCCATCTACGTTACCCTATTAAAACACACACAAACAAACACAGTGTCTCACACACACACACACACACACACACACACACATGCATACACTTTCACACAAGCAAGATTCACACGCAGACATAGACTTGTGCACACACACGTACACGTATATACATAAAACACTCGCATTTAATGCCCTCTCACACTTACAGAAGCCAGAATTTATTGCCTGAAAAGCTGTCACACTTCAACCTGATTTTGACTCTGTCCAACAGCCACAAAAAGCATCCTGTACCGCCTTCTGCTGGTCAATATTGGGAAGCGCACCCCTCAGCCCAAACGCTGCAAAGCCTCTATGTACTTCTGTAGTGAATAAGCTGCAGTGTCTCAGTAGATCCGTAAAAATGAAAGATAAATTGACACAATGGAATAAATTGTGAATCAACATCTCTGGGATGTTTTTTTTTATTTTTTATTTTATGTTTACTGTTTTTTGTGCGTTTTGTGTTGATTAATCAGATTATAATCTAACATCATGATGCTTTCTCCCTTTCTGAAATACTAAACTGTAATATTTGACAGTGTGGCTATGCCTTCACCATTTCTTGTCTTCAGAGTAACGTTTAATATTGCATTGATGTGCAATAGTAAATACCCAAAAGTTGTTTTTTCAATGAAAGTATATAATAATGATATTTTCTTCATTTGAAATTTAGAAAATAGGTTTATTTTAGATCCTCAGAGAGATTTTGATTGAGACGGTTCTCTTTTAACAAAAGGTATATAATAATATATGGAAACTTGTTTCCGCTACAGAATAAAAAAAAAATCTAATTGTGACTTTTTATCTTACATATTTTTCTCGTAAATGCGAGTTTACATCTTGCAAAGTGGGATTGTGTCCCAATTGCAAGAAAAAAGTCAGAATTGAAAGTTTATATCTCACAATTCATTCTTTATTTCTCAGAATTGCGAGTTTATATTTCGCAGTTCGGACTTTATAACTCGCTGTTGTGAGTTTATATCTAACAATTCTCAGAAAAATGTCAGAACTGTGGATATAAACTTGCAATTTTGTAAAATAAACTCACAACTGAGAAAAAAAGTCCGAATTGTTGAATGTAAGCTTGCAGTTGCAAGAAAAAGTAAGAATTGTGACTTTATTTCACCGAATTGCGAGTTTCACAAGTATATTTCACAATTTGGATTTTATAATTTACAATTGCCAGTTTATATCTTACAATTTAGAGAAAAAAAGTCAGAATTGCAGGATGTAAACTCGCAATTTTGAAAAAATAAAGTCGCAATTGTGGAAAAGTCCGAATTGCAAGTTTAGATTTCGCAATTCTGACTTTCTGACAGAATTCTGACAAATTGCAAAAATTGTTTCACAATTCGTATTTTATAACTTACAATTGTGAGTTCATATCTCACAATTCTGAGGAAAAAAGTTGCAATTGCGAATTGTGGGATATAAATTCGCAATTGCAAGTTTATATCTCAATTCTGAGAAAAAAGTTGTAATTGCGGGATATAAACTCGCGATTTTGAGAAATAAAGTCGCAATTGCGAAAAAAGTAAGAATTGCGACTATTTTTCAGAATTGCGAGCTTATATTTTGCAATTTGGATTTTATAACTCACAATTGCGAGTTTATATCTCACAATTTTGAGAAATAAAGTCGCAATTGCAAAAAAAAGTCAGAATTGCACATTCATATCTCGCAGTTTCTACTTTATCTCTTAGAATTGCAAGTTTATATTTTGCAATTTGGACTTTAAAATTTGCAGTTGTGAGTTTCTATCTTTTTTACATCTTCAGTTGCGAGAAAAAAAGAATTGTGGGATATAAATTCGCAATTGCAAGTTTATATCTCATAATTCTGAGAAAAAAGTTGCAATTGCGGGATATAAACTTGCAATTTTGAGAAATAAAGTCGCAATTGCGAAAAAAGTGGGAATTGTGAGTTTATATCTCGCAATTTTTACTTTATTTCTCAGAATTGCAAGTTTATATTTTTGACTTTAGAATTTGCAATTGTGAGTTTATATCTTTTTCATATCTTCAATTGAATTGTGGGATATAAACTCGCAATTGCAAGAAAAGGTAAGAATTGCGACTATTTTTAAGAATTGCGAGCTTATATTTTGCAATTTAGACTTTAGAATTTGCAGTTGTGAGTTTCTATCTTTTTTACATCTTCAGTTGCGAGAAAAAAAGAATTGTGGGATATAAATTCGCAATTGCAAGTTTATATCTCATAATTCTGAGAAAAAAGTTGCAATTGCGGGATATAAACTCGCAATTGTGAGAAATAAAGTCGCAATTGCGAAAAAAGTGGGAATTGTGAGTTTATATCTCGCAATTTTTACTTTATTTCTCAGAATTGCAAGTTTATATTTTTGACTTTAGAATTTGCAATTGTGAGTTTATATCTTTTTCATATCTTCAATTGAATTGTGGGATATAAATTCGCAATTGCAAGTTTATACCTCATAATTCTGAGAAAAATATTTCAGACTTTAGAATTTGCAATTGTGTTTATATCTTTATCTTGAGTTGCGAGAAAAAAAAGTAAGAATTATGGGATATAACCTCGCAATTGTGAGGGGGAAAAAAGTCTGAATTGTGGGGAGAAATTTTGCAGTTACCTTTTTTCCCCCCCTTTTTATTCAGTGGTGGAAACAAACTTCCATAGTAATGAAATCAAACTTTCTTTTCCCTTTTTCTCGGTGGTAAGATAGGAGGAAGTGTGTCTGTACATTTTTATATGCCTGTCTTCTGTACATAGGGAACTGTAGAGTAGTTGAATGGTGACTCAGACTCCTCACGTCCTCCTGCATCCCTCACACAGCCTGTTTGTGTCCACACTTGCTTGCTGAAGAGGAAGGTTCCTCCTCCTCCTCCTCCTCCTCCTCCTCTCTCTGTCTGTGTTGATCTCTTTTATCGTTCATGGTGTCCTCCTCACCTCACCTGCGGATGGTTTCTCCCTCACTCCACCTCAAATAGATTTATCTGAGCCTCTGTAGACAAAGGCACTTTAAAGGAAAGAAAATAGAAGAAAATTGTTCAATGATTTTAGCCTGGGGCTATTTCGGTATATTGTGAAGGTCTTGACTAACATCCCCGCAGTGTACAGTTCAATTAAATCTTCAGGAAAAAATAAAAAATAAGGATGTAAGAAAAGTACAAACAAAAGCAAAGTCTTTGTGAAAACAGGCTTTTGACAGAATAAAAGCATTTAGCAGCGTCACAGAGGTGTTTGTTTTCATATAGAGCAAGTTTAATAGATGACACTTATGTTTTCCCCCTGAACATGTGCGTTTATGAATATGTGCATTGGGTTTCATGTAATGTCTGTTGCAGTGGTTAGGATTTCTCATCCCATCAGCCAAAACGTGCTTGTGATGTCAGCCTTGTGAGACATCCCGTCCCCCCCTCCGTCCACCTTCCAGACCTTTCATTCCTATATTTCGCTTGTCCTTTTTACCATGTGTGTTATAGAACAGGTACAAAAAAAAATAAAAAAATAAACTTTTAAAAAGATCAACCCTGTAAAATCATGTAAGACTATTCTTTTGTATATGTTTCTCTCCTTTTGTTTTGTAAAGGGTTTTTGTTTAACTTCTTTGATGGTCACTGCAGCACTTTCTGTACATTGACCAATAAAGACTTTCCTTAGAATGAGTGAAAGTGTGTCATTTCCGTTCAAATGCTAATTATTCTGCTTTGTGTACATACTTGGCTATAGTTAGCGGACAAAACTGTATAGCTATATCTATTTGAGCAGCGTCTGTTGGAAAAATATTCATGAAATGAAATACAGGCCTACGTATACAGGTCTGTCTGAATAGGCCTACTTGGAGAAGTGGCATGTGTGCAACACTGTAGATTTTATGACCAAAAAAAATGATTTTAATAGCAGATTACAAGTTGACAAATAGGCCTGTTGTTATCTTCTGAGCTGAGATGTGTCTGAAGTCTGCCTCATATTTAATAGCGGTCCATTACGATCGCTGTTGATGAGGAGCATATGATGATGGTTATTCGCCAATTGTTTGTACATATAGGCACATTAAAACATTTATTAAGCCTTATTTTATTTTGTAGGTTTTTAATGATTTTTTTTTTTTTTTTTTTTAAAGAAAGTGACACTGAGAGTAGCCTACACCACTCCCTGCGAAAAAAAATCATAGTTAAATTACTAAGCAACCACTGACAAAAACATAGATGTCATTTTAAAGCTTAGAAACTCAACTCACTTTGATGCATCCAATCATTTTGATTTTGAAACTCTTAAGGAGTGCTTCTAAACCGGAGTGCACCACCCGCGGGCGCCACCTAGCTACAAAAGAAAATTAATACTCATATTTTTCAAAACTACTGCCTTGATCAACACAAAATACGTGTTATTTAAAAGCTTCGAGTCTGAACTTTACAATGAATGTAGCCAATTTCATTAAGTAGTGCTGCACAAGCTTTTGTACATGAAGCCCCCCCAAGACCCATATGTAAATAATATACATTTATCACGTTTTCGCTCATAACTTCATGAAACGTGATTGTGAAAAATGGTATATCATTATTTACAGCAGATTCTCACGATTAAAATGAGTCATAATTAGAGATGCACCGATTGCAATTTTCTTGGCCGATTCCAATTTCCGAATTTTTTGTTGTTGTTGTTGTTAGTGTGATCTGCCGATTCCTAATTTTCTTTTTAAGAACTATAATACAAAAATGGACTTTTCTTCAACGCAAAGTTTTATTTTCATAAAAAAAGTAAAAAGTCAGTAATAAAATAATTGCAAACAACAGCACAAATAAATGCAATAGAATAAAGAGAGCTATAAAACTAAAGTTTTTCAGGTTAAGTAGGTTTTAATTCAGGTAAGAAATACTACAGAAATTAAAGTAATCAAATGTTAATGAACACATCCAGTGTTACCTTAATTTCTGTATTCTTTATTGTAAATATTAAATACAACTGTATTCTTACCATTAAAGTTATAAAACTTATTCAGTCAAGAGCAGAAAGTGATTTTCTTTGTCTTTTGTTCTTTAATTAACATGACAGACAGCAGCAGGAATATTGGACTGCTGTCCCTTTAAGAGTATATGAACAGACCCAATACCGTTTACACAACACGCGTTCTCTTTCTCAGCTATTTAACGATCAAAAACCGACTGTGTTTATCTGAATAATCGCCAAGATGGGCATTTTGACATAATTTTGTATGTATTTGACCATTTAAGCGCAGTAAGCCACTCATTTTAGTACTTGTTGTCTCTGTTTGAGACTTGTCCGCTCCACTAATATAGATCAGTAGTGCGCGCGCTTTTGGTGTGAGCGCGAAACCTGCGGGAATGACTAAAATTATACGCAATACTATTTAACTGGAGAGAATGAGATGAGTGAGAGAGAGAGGAGGCGCCCGCGCGGGTGTGTGTCAATTTGCCGTCGAAGAGAAGAGAGCGAGAACGCGCAGCTGACGTTATTGCCTATGCCGCTGGTAACAAAACAGATCGGCTCGGAATCGGTAAGAAGTAAGACTGATCGGCTGATCGCCGATCATGAGGAAAAAAATCGGCCGATTCCGATCCCTGGCCGATCGATCGGTGCATCTCTAGTCATAATCCAATGCGTCGATCACGAGATATTCACGGAGTTATGACACCCACAGGCACACAGATGCTAAGTAAAATCAGATGTAGCTTTCACGTGGCATTTTCGCTTATAACTTTATGAAACTAACTTCATTTTATAGTTAAATGGCCCTGGGATTAAAAAAGTTTTAATGGGTTTCAATGGGGACATTTTTGTCCTTAAGGTCCTGAGTGGAACTATTTTGTGCAACATCTAATGACTTGTGAAGTTGCTGATTAACTTTCCTTCACAGAGCTTTATCACATACAAATTATTCAATCAATGAATGATAATTGAGAACCTAATATGCAAGTTTATTTTACTGAGGAAACATACAGAGAATAACCAAAAGCTGAATTCTGTGTGTAATTCAGTGGAGATATTTAACAAAGGCATGCACATAATAACAAATACAAATTGGATATTGTTTACCAAAATGATAGTGTTGCTTATCATGTAATCATAACATTTCATATCGTTCAGTAAAAATATTGGCCAGTAATGACAATAATTACTGTAAGTCTATTGTAAGGGACGATAAAAGCTAAAAGCACAAATTAAGTTTCTTGAAAAAAAGTTTATATTTACAAGCAATTCATTTTAATAACTATCAAATAACATGAAATATGACTCAACAAAGACTTTAGCCTCATAAGATGATGTTCTGTAATGCATTTACTCTTAAGTGAATCTGGACATGTCTTTTCATGAATTTAAACAAGACCATCAAAGAGAATAAAGTAAATGGCCAACAAATGAAGTGTGGTCATTTTCATTATCAAAGACCCATGTATTTTCCCGGAGACGCACATAGACATGATCTCCTTCCTCTAGAGTCAAAGAGATTGAATTGGATCCTGTGTCATAGCGGTCACCGAGAGCATGATTGAAAATAGTTATCATCTGTTGTCCATTTTTAAAGAGTCTTAGACCCATACTCCTAGATGAGCGGTTATGTCCAGTGATAGTGAAGAAATAGACACCTTTAACAGGTGCTGTGAAGATACCTGTAATGACATATGCAACAATTAATTCGCATTTTTATGGTCATATAATTACACTGTTCATCTGATATATAGCTTTCAGAGTTCCATGACACACAGATTCAGTATAAGAACACACACCAGTGGTTGGGTTGTAAGCTCTTCCGTCATTCACAAACACATCTTTGTAAACCAGAGTGATCTCAGTGTTGAAAGGTCCAAGGTTACCAATGGGTCCAAGTGTGGTGGCAAATGCCACTTTATATTCTGTGAGAATCACATTTTGTTAAAAAATAATAGTATAATAGCATGTGTCAAATCACAAACTATATTTGCTCTTTGTATTGGTTATGGTCTGTCTGTTTGAAGATGTTTATTCTAGTTGCCGGCTATAGTTAACTAAATTATTATTACTTTGCACCGATCTGCCATGCTTATGACCAACAATCTGCAAGTTGTCACAAGTGAAATGACAGACGGGAGGGTTACCTTGTCTCCCGAGCTGTTCCTCAGTGACCTCCAGTCTGTTCTTCAGAGACCTCACAGTGGATCTCAGCTCTGTCAGCTCAGCGTAGATCCCTGTGAGAAAGTGTTGCTGAAACTCACCAGGGGTCAAAACAGCATTGCCTTCCTCTTCATTCAAAAGCTCAGGACTCTCAGTCAGTACTCCCTTTTCTTCCTGCTGGATCTCAGACAGACAGGCGCAGCTGAACAGGAGAAGCAGCAGCGAATACAGAATGGTGCAGGACATCTTTACCTGAAGAGAATCTACAAGTGGAGAACTGCAGCTGTCAGTGAGGAAATTAATATTATTGGGCTTCGGTTGAAGGTCCTTGTACAAGACACTTACAGTTGTTTTAGTTGCAGAAATTCTTGATATATCCCTTCTGGATTAATGTTTAACTCATGACACATTTTATGAGGAAAGAAAGAAAATACAATTTTGTTTTTGTTTTGCAGATAACCACGTGTAAAACGTGATCCATCTATGAGGAAAACTATTTATATGCCCTGCTGATCAGTTCATATATGACACTTACACAAGCAATATACTGTAAGATATAAAATAGACTTTAAAAGTATCTTTTTATGAAGCAGTTATTGTGTAAAACATGACACACATGTGGAATAATTAAAAGACCAAAGGTCTGATTGATTTACAGTAGAATATAAATACTATCAGAGGTTTATTATTTAATGCCATGTTGTTAACTTTGTCTAAATGCAGTTTTGGACTTCAGTTTTGGTTTCAGCGTCTGGTGCAACTCTTGAAAACAAGTGCATTGATGTTTAACTCATGACTTATGTAATTGAATCAGGAAAAGAAAATATGAAAATATAGGATAGTTTAATCACGTGCAGAAAATGAACACCACTGCAGGTCTGGTTGGAGCTTCCCTTTACGGCTGCGCCCTGCGGAGGACACATTTGTTGGCTGCATATGGCATTGAGGTTGCCTCATTTCAGAAAAGTAGCCATTACATTTCAAAGTAAGAACTACTTATTTCACTCACTGCAATGCAAATCAATTTTTAACCTTTATATAATGTGTTTTTTTCTGGATTTTCTCTATCTGTTAAAATAAACCTACCATAAAAATTACAGACCCTTCATTTCTTTGTAAGTGGGCAAACTTCAAAAATCAGCAGGGGATCAAATAAATATTTCCCCCACTGTATACATAACATTATGAGCACTGACAGGTGAAGTGAATAACACTGATCATCTCTTCATCACGGCACCTGTTAGTGGGTAGGATATATTAGGCAGCAAGTGAACATTTTGTCCTCAAAGTTGATGTGTTAGAAGCAGGAAAAATGGGCAAGCATAAGGATTTGAGCGAGTTTGACAAGGGCCAAATTGTGATGGCTAGACGACTGGGTCAGAGCATCTCCAAAACTGCAGCTCTTGTGGGGTGTTCCCGGTCTGCAGTGGTCAGTGTCTATCAAAAGTGCTCCAAGGAAGGAACAGTGGTGAACCGGCGACAGGGTCATGGATGGCCAAGACTGATGCACGTGGGGAGCGAAGGCTGGCCCGTGTGGTCCGATCCAACAGACGAGCTACTGTAGCTCAAATTGCTCAAGAAGTTAATGCTGGTTCTGATAGAAAGGTGTCAGAATACACAGTGCATCAGTTTGTTGCGTATGGAGCTGCATAGCTGCAGACCAGTCAGGGTGCCCATGCTGACCCCTGTCCACCACCATTGTTGCAGACCATGTACACCCTTTCATGAAAGCGGTATTCCCTGGTGGCTGTGGCCTCTTTCAGCAGGATAATGCTCCTGCCACAAAGCAAGAATGGTTCAGGAATGGTTTGAGGAGCACAACAACGAGTTTGAGGTGTTGACTTGGCATCCAAATTTCCCAGATCTCAATTCAATCGAGCATCTGTGGGATGTGCTGAACAAACAAGTGCGATCCATGGAGGCTCCACCTCGCAACTTCCAGGACTTAAAGGATCTGCTGCTAACATCTTGGTGCCAGATACCACAGCACACCTTCAGGGGTCTAGTGGAGTCCATGCCTCGACGGGTCAGGGCTGTTTTGGCAGCAAAACGGGAACCAACACAATATTAGGAAGGTGGTCATAATGTTATGCCTGATCAATATATATATATATGTGTGTGTGTGTGTGTGTGTGTGTGTGTGTAATTCTGAATTCAAATAAAAAAAAAAATCCAAGATTCAGTTAAAGCTGTGGGTTAGTTTGTAGTAATTTATAATTGCCCTTAGAAGTACATGGTATATTCTCAGTTTAATAGCAAAGTAAGCAGGTTTATAATCACTGCTTTCTTGCGGTCACAACTGAGAGAGATGACAAAGGCAAACTCAGACACCCCGAACCCCTGAGTCCCAGAGGGTGAGCAACCGCATAGTCTCAGCATGGATGTTCTGGATCACCGGATGGCGAGTTTAGGTAAAGATTCTGCCAGATCTCACATCTCTGATTCTAACTAAATAGGTCTATTGGCTAACTATGTTGATGTGTGTGTATGTTCTTTGTTCATAGGTGATAAAATAATCTATGCAGAAGAAGAGGAAGTGTATCAAGATATTGTTTGAAAGTTACAGCATCTAATGACTGTAATAAAGTTGATTATTAAGTTGATTAAGTTGATTTCTCCAAATCCCTCTGCACAGAGCTTTTTCTGCTTACAGATCAATCAGCCACAATGAATGACAATTGAGGACCTAATGTGTGAGTTTCTTTTATTTAAGAAACATATGGAGAATAGTATATATACTTTTTACACACAGAATTCCACTTTCCAAATTAAGTTACTTTATAACATTTACAAACAATTAATTTTAATAAAACTGCCACAGAGATAAAATTACATGAAATATGAATGAACAAACATTAAGGCTTCAACCTCAAAGAATGTTATAGTGCATTTATTTTACTCTTTATTGAATCAGCACTTTATAAAAATCTTTATCACCTGCAGTTAAGACTTGTTGAGAAGCATGTTGAACGTCATGAATTTAATAAGACCATCAAAGAAAAAAAAGTAAATGGCCAGCAAATGAAGTTAAGTCATTTTCATTATTAAAGACCCATGTATTTTGCTGGAGACGCACATAGACATGATCTCCTTCCTCTAGAGTCAAAGAGATTGAATTAGCTGTTGATTCATAGCGGTCACCAAGAGGATGATTAATAACATTTACCATCGGTTGTCCATTTTTTCCATGACTTGGCACTCATCTACGAACAGATTTTATTTTATCCATCCATAGGAATTAATTTTGTTTTTGTCTTCCATCTGCAAGTCTGAAAAGTGAAATGAGAACAAACAAGGGGGTTACCGTTTCTCCTGAGCTGCTCCAGTTGTTCCTCAGTGTGCTCCAGTTGTTTCTCAGTGACCTCCAGTCTGTTCTTCAGCGAATTCACAGTCAATTTCAGCTCTGTCAGCTCAGTGTAGATCGCTGTGAGAAAGTGTTGCTGACACCCATCAGGGGTCAAAACAGCACCTCTTTGTTCCGCATTCAAATGCTCAGTCCCCTCAGTCTGCACTTCATTCTCTTCCAGCTGGACCTCAGACATACAGGCACAGCTGAACAGGAGAAGCAGGAGCGGATACAGAATGGTGCAGGACATCTTAACCTTAAAGTTTTGCAGTCACACCACCTGAAAACTTTCCTATGATGAGCTGGATACTTCATGTGTTAATTCCCAGAGTATACAAGAACTGAACTACAACGTTGAAGGTTCCCTACATTCCTGCACAAGACACATACAGGTATTTGTTCCAGAAATTCCCAAAACTCCTGATATATCCCTGGTGGGTTTATGTTTAACTAATGACACACATTTTATGAGGAAATAAAGAATATATTTGTTCAAATGTATTGCAGAAAACCATGTGTGAAACATGATCCATCTATCAGCAAAACATAGTTTAAATACATAGAGCATAGTTCACAAGATACTGTATATGACACAAGATATATGCAATACTGTATGCATTTGATTAAAGAAATATATTCTCTGATATATAAGACATATTGGGTTCAATATTTAAAGCCAAAATTAAGCTATAAAATGACAACACTTTAATTTGACATATTTTAACTGACCATGCAACACAAACTATTGACTCTCTCTTTTCCCGCACTTTAGACTCAGTTGCTCCTTTGCGCTAAAAGAAGATTGAGGAAAATAGTTCAACGCCGTGGTACAACGAGCACACTCGGGCCCTCAAGAAAGCAGCCTGAAAAATGGAGCGCAGCTGGAAGAAAACAAAACTAGAGGTATTTCGAATTTCGTGGAAGGAAAGTGTTATGTCCTACAAAAAGGCCTTAAAAACTAGATCTGCTTACTTTTCGACTCTTAGAAGAAAACAAACACAACCCTGGGTATTTATATGATACAATGGCTAAATTAATGAGAAATAAGCACAGCAGTGATGACTTTATGAATTTAATTAACTTGAAAGATTGAAACTATTCAAGAGAAAATTATAACCATTTAACCGTCTACTACAGTATCGCATCAGACGTTGTTCTATAGACCCCCTGAGGAACAATTCCATTCATTCATTGCTCCTCCTTTGATCCTCTTCTTAATGTCATTAATTTATCATTATCATTAAGATACTTACCAAAGACTTCTAAGCTGGCTGTTAACCTTCAGGAGGACGCAGACACACTGAAGCTTCTTTGTTTAAATTAGCTCAAATTTACAGTTAGAGTTAATGTAATTAGATTTGACGATGAAGACTTGACAAACCTGTTTTGTACTTATAAATCTGTTCTATGCAACATTCTATATGCTTACAAGTTGTTGGAGAAAATATAGCTATAAAATCCTAAAGGTTTATGAGCTGTTGAAGAAAAATGAAATTACACAAATTAAACAAAATATAAGGTAGCTACAAATATTATCTGATTAAATCTCAACATAATTAATATTTTATACACTATTATGCGATTAAATCCCAAAATAATCAATATATCATACACTTCAGCGCGATCTGCTGTGACGTCACAATCAAGTTGAATTGTGGGATAGAGCTGCTTGAAGTGTACATCAGAGTAGACTTGCTCCCCCGGTCAAAATTGAGGGGACGAGGGTCTGTCCATATAAACTTCCCTCATCCACTTCACGAAGTGGAACGCACTTCAAAATGGCGGCAGGGATTCCCCTGAGGGGAAGTGCTTAAGGAAGTTTGTGAGTGTGTGTCTAAAATTGGAGTGGAACACAGCCTTAGGGGGCATGATACCCCATGTTACCCTAAGTGTTAAACAGACATCTTTGATCGTCGTGCCTCATCTTCTTTTTCAGTTTCTCGTGCCACATTTAAAAATGCTGTGTCAAATAAAAAAAATAGCACATAAAAATAAAAGCACAAACTTTTTTGTTAATTTAGCTCACTGCATTTTAAAGCCCTCATTATCTGTTCCGGGCAGTAGGTGGGACTGTCAGTCGGCAGGTTTCAATAAACCTTTATTGATTCAAAGAGCTGATAAGGTAAGCTGATAAGATGTTCAGCGAAACTGATAATGTGCTTAATAACTGTGCACGCTTTACAATGTGAGCTTCTAAATGTAGGCTATTTTAAGATAAATGGGAAAATTAAATAAATAAAATGCAATAAATACAGGATATTGAAGTTAACTTATGAAAAAATTTCTTAGCACCCCTTTTGAACTGTTAAGCCCTCTCTTAGCACACCCAAGAAAAATAATTTTCACTTAGAAATTGCTGGTAAATTTCATCATTATTAATTACAAAAAAAAAAGGCAAATAACACTGAACTGACTGAACAGACTGAAAAAGGATTTTCTTGTAAAACATACTCTAATAATTGTTTTATTTACAGCTTCAAAAAAAAAATATTTGACAATGCTTTTGCATTCTCTCGCATATGTTTTGCATTCCCCCAAGATACTTTGTGCTCACTCGCAAAATGTTTGCGTTCCCCCGAGAAACTTTGCGATCACTCACGAAAGGACACAAAAGTTTTGTGAGTGAATGCAAAAGTTTTTGCGAAGGAGAGCAAAGTTCCTCGGGGGAACGCAAACATTTGCGAGACAACGCAAAAGCATTGACTTATTATTTTTCTTCCCATCTCATATTTTTTCCACCACCATATCCCCTTCGGGGCTCCGTGCTATACAGACATGCAGTTTGAATATTTAAAGCCAATATTACGATGTTCTTAAAATCTTTTAATGGACAAGATATTCAATGTTACATGTATTCACCATCACTTCAGAAATCAATCAGAAATGGCAAAACTTTAGAAGTAATTTAGAAGTGTATCACCAAGGCTCTCAAAGAGGAAAAAGTAAATGGCCAGCAAATGTAGAGTAGTTATATGCATTATTATCATGGACCCATGTGTTTTCCCCGAGACGCACATAGACGTGATCTCCCTCCTCTAAAGTCAAAATGCCTGAATCAGATGCTGCTTCATAGCATTCACGAAAAGGATAATTGATTTTTACTGACTTTCTATTTTTACAGAGATACAGACACATAGGCTTGGATGTGTGGTGTATCCCACTGAAACTTTAACAGGGGCTGTGAAGATGCCTGTAATAGCATAGATAATAATGAACATGTCATGTCCAACATCCTCAGCATGTAGTTTTCAGAGTGTCATACATATATTAATACAGGTTCCACATACCAGTGGTTGGGTTGTAAACTTTATCAGTATTCGCAAGCACATTTTTGAAAACCTGTTGAATGGACCGGTGTTTCCTGTGACTCCAAATGAGGTAGAAAATGCCACTTTATAGATTCACAAAAGATTCACACACAAACCAGTGTACAATATAACTAACTTTTCATCAATTTCACATCTGTAAATTTGACATTGATGAAATGAGACCAGACAGGTTACCTTTTCTCCTGAGCTGTTCCAGTTCCTCAGTGACCTCCAGTTTGTTCTTTAGAGAACTCACAGTGGATCTCAGCTCTGCCATCTCAGAGTGGATACTTGTGAGGCAGATTTGCTGAAACTCACCAGAAGTGGAAAAAGCACCTCTTCATTCAAATGCCCAGTACTATCAGTCTGTACTTCCTTCTCTTCTCTCTGGACCTCAGGCATACAGGCACAGCTGAACAAGAGAAGCAGCAGTGGATACAGAATGGTGCAGGACACCATTACTTATCGCAATCATGTAACCCGAACAGCTGTGGACTAAATATGTGTGCAAACTGAAGAGGAGACTGTACACTATCGGTTTGTCAGTTTGTCAGAAGTATTAACCTGTGACACTGAAGACTGGAGTAATGGCTGGTGAAAATTCAGCTATCACATCACAGGAATAAATTACATTTTAAAATATATTCAAATAGAGAACAGTCATTTTAAATTGTAATAATATTTCAGTTACTATTTTTTGATGAGCATCTATAAAACAAAAACTTATTTATTCCAAACATTCATGTTTGCTCAAATAATTGCAGTTCATTTAGCCAAAATGTTTTTAGTGTGTCAAAGAGACACAGAAGCAATACCACATAAGACATACCAGTGGTTGGATTTTATTTGCGGGTACATCTTTGTAAACCGGTGCAATTTCAGTGTTGAAGGGTCCAGTGTTTCTTGTATTACTTGGTGTATTAGTTATCTTGGACTTGACTTGGTCTCGGATTAAGTGGTCTTGACTACAACACTACTTTACGTCACTTTGTAATTCAAGAGCATCTTCGGGCTGCAGTTTCAATTGAAATGGCGATCTCCCCTGTTCATTTAAAGGGGTGATGAACTGAGAAATCAAATTGTCCTTGAGCTTTTGACATATAAGAGGTCATCACTATAAGAATATCCTGTAAATTTCAGAACTGAAAACTTCCTTGCTAGTCCAATAAAAGCTTTTATTGACACCAGGCCCAGCAAACGACAGGTTTTTCAAAGTGGGGATCTGTGACGTCAAAGGGCAGCAAGCACCGCCTCTGCAGAAGGAGATCAACGCCTACTTCATCACTGCCTGTTTAGCCCCGCCCACCGGTTCGCGCATGACATGCAATAGAATAGGTAGCCTAATGCCGCGTTCCAGGCAACCCCTAACCCGTGTTTTTTCAACCTTCTACCCCTGAAAGTGCACTGGAACAGCAGTCAAACCCGTGACTTCCCACCCGTGAACTCGTACTAGATCAATGTACTCCCAGTTATGGGTTCTGACGTCACATAGCCCGCGAAACAACAATGGCAGCCAATGCGGTCTTTATGCAAGTGCACGGTAAAATAACGTAAAATAAAAGGTATAACAGCTTTTCTTGCCTTATGCGCCGTTTTCCTCCTCCGTTTCCATCAATAAGCAAGGAGTAAGCACCTTTGGCGATAGAAATAATTGTTAATGAGCATAAGCCCCTTATGGTCCGCCATGCTGGTTTGTTTATACTCAGGCAGTTTGGCGTGACTTGCCTGGAGCTACAAAGTCGTAAGTCGTGGTTTGAAGTTGTGACTTACGGGCTCAAAAACCTGCCTGGAACGCAACATTAGTAACATAGGCCTACGTGGTGCTAAACCAGATCGAGCTACCAAGCAATAAACATGCTGTTGAGGATTACAAAATATTGTGCAGTGCCTGGACTCAACAGAAATGCAACAACATGTAAGTAACTGTGTTAATTACAATGCCTGATCTGATATGTAATGATCATGTACTGTTAGATGTTCTTTGTCTATGTGTCAGTAAATCAAACCCGTGACTAAATGTCAACTTGCGTTGACATTTCTCTTAGTGGGACGAAAATAATCTGTTATTTAACTGTGATTAAATTATATAAAGAAAGCGATCAAAGAAAGTTCCCCTTGCAATCGTTGAGGCAGCGCGCGCTGAAGCTGTCAATCAAACAGCGCCAGTTTAGCAGTGACTGACACATGCAAAACTACCGTTTTATTCAGCGAATCTCTTAGTTACATCACGTTTAGTGAAAATGAAAGCATTAGTGTGCAGAAATTGAGTTGCAATGACGAGATCACTGCTTTCATGCGCTCAACATGTCTGTGATCGGCTACAATGTTCATCACTGCAACCTTTCATGCCACAATCTAAATATAGTGCCATAGATCTAAATGCAATGCAACACCTTTCACAATTAGTTAACCTTGAGAGCTGTAATAGTAAAAACGCGCTAAAAGAGAGAGTAATTTCAAATGGAAAGATGTCAGCCAATCACAGCAGTGGGCGTTTACACTGAAGTCTCACAGCAGACACGCCCCTTAAAACAGAGCGTTCAAATCAGAGGGCTAAAATCAGGGTAGGAAAAATGCCTTTCATTTGGATGTAAAAAGCATACTAACATTATAAGTGCACCCCAGGAAACATTATAAAACAGTAAAACAACGCAGTTCATGACTCCTTTAAACACCAGTCTCTTTTGAATTCCTTCATGATGTTGTATTCCACATACCAGGCAATAGCACAGCACGTCATTTAACTTCTAGTCTTCCTCTGCTTCTCTTTCATGCGAATTCTGCGCACTGCAGGACATCAACGCTCACAGTTGATCCCATCCTTGTCGCCACTGTGATGTCCGCCATATGATGTATGATAGAAACACAAAACAAGACGAATATACAAACTCTTGTCAGACTTTACTCAATAGAAGCTCGCTACAGACATAACCAAACAAACCCAGAGCATGGATTCGAAAACAAACCTCAGTAATAGTACAAAGATGTCTGCTATGCTGATGTAGAACAACAAGCATCATGCATTAATAAGCATTTAGGATGCAACATTAAAAGTACAGTGAGCTATTATTGCCATAAAGTTCTGTAATGTAGCTATTTTGGTCCTTTTAGTGAATCTCGACTAAAACTGTTTTTTAAGGTTATATTTAGCACCTTTTAAATATAACTTAATGGAATATATTAAAATTGTGTGGTAGAAATTCCCTCTCTGCAGCTGACTTAAGTTACCTCTGTGGTGTCCCAGGCATTGGAGATTGACCCGATCCCAAACCAGAAAACCTAACATGATTTACATGGTCTATCCACACGTGACCCCAATCACAAATATTATTCTCAGGTGGTTCCTGATACTGGCCTTATCAGACGGCGTCCAGCCTCCTTTGGACACTATCATTGGGAACTGTAACATGCTGTGCAGTAACCAGACAAGACTCCAGACAATGCCTTTGATATGCTTTAAACATGGTCAGGAGTATCTCAGACAAATCAAAGATGAGATGACAAAAAGATGACAACAGTTTGTGTAGGACAGGTACATCAGCAAAGACAGCATGATATGATTACTCTATTTTTCTCTAATATAATTGGCTCTTCATATATACAATTTAGCAATCTCTCTACCCTGTTACAAGCTAAAACTTAACTTTGAAATTTGATTAGCTTTGAAGTTATAAGGGTTAAATATAATATTTATACAGCAGTCTAGTGCTTGTTCCCTCCATCTACATCAGCTGTTTTACCACACTAGCTTTCACCAAATCTCATCCTTAAAAGCTTAGTTATGAATTTAGTAAGATTGTCAAAGAGGAAAAAGTAAATGACCAACAAATGAATTGTGGTGACTGTAGTTATCAAAGACCCATGAAGTCTCTTGGAGACGCACATAAACACGATCTCCTTTCTCTAGAGTCAACGAGATTGAATTAGCTGTTGATTCATAGCGCTCACCAAGAGGATGATTGAAAGCAATTATCATCTGTTGTTCATTTTTAAACAGTCCTAAATTCAGAACTTTAGATGAGCGGTTATGTCCAGAGAAACTGAAGAAATAGGCTCCTCTTACAGGTGCTGTGAAGATACCTGCAATAGTACAATTAACAAAAAAAATGACACTGTTTATTTTGGCAAAATGAAGTTTTCAGTGTGATATAAAACACTGATACAGGTTCAGTATAAGAACACACCAGTGGTTGGGTTGTAAGCTCCTCCTTCATTCACATAGACATTATTGTAAACCAGTGTGACTGGAGTGTTGAAGGGTCCAAAGTCACCAGTTGATCCAAGTGTGGCTGCAAATGCCACTTTATATTCTGTGTGAATCAGATCATGTTTTGTAAAAAATAATCAAACACAATAATCACACAAACTGTATAGTATAATAAAATAGTGCAGTAATGCTCATTATTTATTTTGCTGACTAGTCAATGTTCCACTAAAAGCATGGCTTATGAATACCCTTGGTACTTTTGTCAAAATGTTTCACTTATCTCTACTGCAGGACAGAGTGCTCCTAAAGGTGTTAGCACTAGTACTAATGAACTACATGAAATACAGTTGTGATTCATCTTAGAGCTGGTTGATTTGGTTAATAACTTATAATAGTTTTGGATCATCCTTTTATGGATCCATGGATGTTCTGCAGGCTAACTAACTGACTGTTTCTTCTGATTAAAACTCTAAACTGTTCAGTGTTTTACAAGTATAGGCTGACAGAAGATATGAGAACAGGCAGGAATATGTTACCATTTTTTCGGCGCTGTTGTAGTTGTTCCTCAGTGACCTGCAGTCTGTTCTTCAGAGAACTCACAGTGGATTTCAGCTCTGCCAGCTCAGACTGGATCCCTGTGAGAACTTCCGTCTGGACCTCAGACATACTGGCACAGCTAAAAAAAAAAAAAAAAAGAGAAGCAGCAGCAGATACAGAATGGTGCAGGGCATCGTTACCTACATATCGCATTCACATAACCTGAATGTGGACTGAATGAGCGTGCAAATTAAACTCTCCTGAACTGTGAACTATGAAATTGTCAGTTTGTCATAGGCATTAACTTACTGTACCTGAATGCTGTGACACTGAAGACTGGAGTAATGGCTGCTGAAAATTCAGCTTTGCCATCAGAGGGAATAAATTACATTTTTAAATATAGAAAACAGTTATTTTAAATTGTAATAATATTTGAGTTACTGTATATAAAGGCAGCCTTGGTGAGCATCTTTCAAAAAACATTTAGAAAAACGTAATTATTCCAAACATTTAAGCAACATTGTCACGTTTGCTAACATGCTCAGATAATTGTTTATCTAAAATGTTTTTGAAGTGTCATATAAACAGGAGTAAAGGTTATGTTTCGAACCAACTCTGGGCAATAGGCAGGAGGGAAAGTCAAACAGGCTGGGGTCAAAATCCAGATTAGCAAATAATATCCATTCATGAGGCGAGATTTGAGGTCAGATGATCAGAAAGATCAAAAGAGGGGCAGACAGTATCAGAAATCCAAGCTCATGGTAAAGATCATGCTGATAGAACAGCAAGACGGTCCAGAAGAAGAGAAAAGAAAAGAAGAGAAAAACCTAAGCAAAATACAAATACTCACCCCCATGTCATTTAATATGTCCATGTCCTTTTTTCAGTTGAAAAGAAATTAAGGTTTTTGATGAAAACATTCCAGGATTATTCTCCTTATAGTGGACTTCAGTGGTCTCTCCAAACAGTTGAAGGTCCAAATTACAGCTTCAGTGCAGCTTTAAAGGGCTTTAAATGATACCAGACGAGGAATAAGGGTCTTATCCAGCGAAACGATCGGTCATTTTCTAAAATATATATATATATATATATATATATATAAATGTACATGCTTTATAAACACAAATGATCGCCTCGCAAGTGCTTCCGCCTGACTGCCTTCCGTATTCTTCAAAAATCTTACGCTGTATGTCCAACACCTTCCCTATTGAATTTACGGAAAAAGCGGAACTGGCACCGCGTTCGTTCCGTAATTTGAATAGGGAAGGTGTAAGACATACAGAAACCTTAATTTCTTTTCGACGGAAGAAAGAAGGACATGGACATCTTGGATGACATGGGGGTGAGTAAATTATCAGGAAATTTTAATATGAAAGCGAACTAATCCTTTAACAAAATAATAGCAAAAGAGACTGGAAACACAAAACATACTGGCAAGAGAGGAAACATATGATATATCTTACCTAATCTTCTCCCCTCTCCCTTTCCATCTCTACCGGGCTCAGGTCACCAAAAGTCAGAACGGCAAAAGTTAGCTAAAATGCTAGTATACCACATATAATTTTTCTTACAATTTCGTAGTTTTTCCCCTTTCATGTTTGGTATCATTTCAAAAGTTTCAGTGTGATTTGTAAAATCTCAACTTCACAACAGAAATACTGTATATTCAGCCTGGTCTCATTGTTAATATGTAGGTATTAATACGTAACTTTTAAAGACACAAAACATACATTTTCGTACGTTTAGAAAGGTGCTAAAACGTACAAATACTTAGGTTTTTACAGCGAGAAAGCGTAAAATATTTACGAATTTTTAATTTCATAAAGATATGTATAATTTCCATTGTATCGTTTTGTAGAGAAATGCAATATCCCTAAACCCCATCCCGAACCTAAACATACCCATTTTATACAGAATGTTAAAAGAATAAAACATCATGGGCAGAAATGTGTAGGGAAATGGCAATTTTAGTAAAAACATAACATTAAAATGATATTTTGAGCCGCTAAACCTACCCATAACCATTTCTTAAAACTCCGTACTGTTATAAAAATAAAAGAATAACAGACAAACAAGCGTAAACACAATCATTTATTTATTGCGAAAATGTCCAAAGTAGTTTAAATGAGTTGCAGTTGCAGTCGCAGTCCTCTCTGGCGGTAATAGTTTTTTTTATAGGGTACAGAGCAGAATTTAATAAACTTAATAATCCATGAAAATATGATGAATCCGGCTTCTCTCCGTGAAAGCGCACACTCATTTCAAAATTCAAATGTCAATCAACTGAAACACGGCATGACGCAATCTGTGACGAAGAGGGTGAGAACCAATGAGCGTTCGATATCAGTCCCGTAAACCATGTTGTAAAGGTTCTCGAGGGTTGCGCTACTTTCAAATTTGAATCATAACAGTCATGACGTAATGACGTCGTCTATCGCGGGCCGGGATGAAAAAACACAACACATTCAAATATATAGAGTCAGTAATCATAACATCAGTCAACTAAAACATCATTATAATCTGAAACGTTTCTTACAGTTTAGTTTTGCATCTAAAGCATCCAAACACACAGGCAGTGATGTGCAAACAAAACCGGTTGCAACCGTTTATTGACTCGAGAACTGTATGTTCGTTCGTATACGCCGCGCATGCTCACTCAGTATATCAGCTGCTTACAGCAGGTTAAGTCAGTGTACTGTTGGAGTAACTGAATAACTCCGGGATGTTGGTTTATTTCGAGTCAGAGGGAGTGTCAGGCAAGTCAAAAAGTGAGTAACTTTAGTAATTTGTGGATTAGTGTTTGCTTACTGGAGATGCGAACTGTTTCGAACGATTCAGTCCGATTTGGTGAACTGGTTCGACCGGTTCACTAAAAAGAACCGGTTCAAAAGAACGATTCGTTCGCGAATCGGACATCACTAAATGATAATGAGCGCGGGCTTTGACTGTGACGGTCGCAAACATATGGATTCTATAGATGTGGAGTACAGCAAATAAAACAAACAATAAAATGGATGTGATTTGTGAGTTTATGTTGTGCTTTGGTGTATCTAATGGTTGTATTGTCAGTTCGCACAGCGAATAAACTAAATATTACAAAATGGTTAAACAATTACAGAAATTTTATTCACAAGGTCTTGTTTAACATTATGTAATCCTCCGAGTTTGCAACACAAGTCATGAACAGAAATGTTATTTTCATGTTAAGTAGATGAGTAAACTGCATTCAATAAATTCGACTAAAAACATGTATTGATGTGGCAATTGAATACAACAGATTTAAAACCAATGCCACGATTTTAATATTAATACATGGGAATTCATACACATTCACACTTTACGTTACATGATTTACGCTTTATTGCTGTTAATACGTAAGTATTTTTGCGTTTTAGTGCTATAAATACGTCAATGTTGTACGTTTTTGTGTGTATGAAAACGGAAGTAAATGTACGTGTGGTAGAACCACACTTTACGTAAAAATGCACACGTATTCTCATGAGATCACGTTAGTATATTATAATAAAGATTCAAAACGCCTGTTGAGGGGTGTGTTTCCCTCAGAGTCTCTGCTAAGAATACTTTCCTGTCCTAAAACATGTATGTTTCACAACTTAGATTTGAAGACTTCTTTGTTCTGGTCTGAGGATTTATGGGAAACTAGTCATTTGGATTCTGTAACCAGAAATTGTGCCTCTGTGCTGTCAGGTATGCATCTCACACTCTTAGATCCATTTTTGAGCGGCTTGTGTTATGAATTTATTATTTCTGGATTGACTTCTTATTGTTTATGTAATTAGCATGATACAAACCTACTTAACGAATGTTACATTTGATTTATTCCGTATTCACCTGAAATCACTATGACTAGTAGATTACGTTACCGCAAATCTGTGTCCAGGATAGGTCAAGCTGAAGGCCCACGAATGAATGGAGCATTAGGCACATCTTCTGAGACCTCCTGATTTCTGTCTATCACTGACTTAAATTTTATGAACGTGACTAAGCAGACTACACTTTTTGTTATGAGCAAGCAGTAGGCGGCCGACTTAAAGGTATTCGTTAACCCTGCAACCTCTTTGTGACCATGAGATCCAGGACCCGGCCAACCTGATAAACGAATAATTAGAAAATTCAAATATCCAAATTAGAAACGCAGCTAAATTGATATCTTATTCTAAGTTTAGAATAATTTGAAATTGGAGTCAGATTAAACGGAACTAAATTCTAATAAATTTAATGAACACAGAAGTGCAATTAAAAGATCTGCACACAGTATACCTTCACCTTCACCAATGGCTGGTCCTTACAAATGAGAAATATATAGACCAGAGGTCTTCAACCTTAGTACAGTAGGTGGATAGAGAGTTGAAGCAAGGACTCCCCGTACATATTGTATAGAACTGTGATTTGCATTATATGTCTGGCCTATAAGAGCTTCTGTACATCCGTACTATATTAATGCATTTGCACTAGAACAAAGGAAACATGTAACAGGAAATACAAACTAAAAGTCCATGAAAATGAAACTAACACAACGTAATTGTGACAGTTATTGCATAGTCATTAAAATAAGAATTATATAATTAATAATCAGCAGATACCCTGTTGAAGACACGTGATTTTTAGACCTTGAAAGGGTATATATAGACAAGTAATTGTTGTGCAAATACTTCCATTCATGTTCCTAAATCCTCAAAGCACTTATGACTGATTAGATACAACACATGCAATGACTAACTTCAGCAGGTAGAGGGCAGCATTTCACTTTGTTGTAACCAAAGGCAATCAGTTAAGACTGGAGGTGTGTTGGTCCCTTAAAACAGAAACTCCTACAACAGGGGTCTGTACCAGGTAAGTTTTAGATTAGTTTTAGGTACCATGAAAGCATCGTAGCGGGTTTTATTCTGGGCAAGAGATCTCAAATGGAAATTGCACATCAGCTTTGAGCAAAGTGACATCTACCTGATGCCTCCAGTTTTGCTCCAGATTAAAGGTCACTTTACAGTAAAGGAATTTTAAAACCAAAATTGCTAGGCTTTTACAGTTGATTATTTATTATTATTATTTTATATTATTGATTTAATAATTATACCACTGAGTAATTGTTGTTTAACAGTTAAGCTTTTAGTTTAAATATATATACAGATAATTTGTAAATAAGCTTTAGACTCAATATACAAAGCTGTGAACACTTTTACATTTTAAAACAGTATACTGTACATCATATATTTGGCAGGAAATTCAACACAAAATGTGCACATAACCCTGTAGTAATGCCTATTTTTGCGTAGTGCAGATATATGTAGCTTCTTAAGGGCAGTACTAAATTAAAAAAAAAGAAAAGAATTTACACAATCATGAATTAATAAGCATTTAGGATGTGTATTTATTTTGGTCCTTTTAGTGAATCAACACTGGATGTTTTTAAGGTTATATTTAGCTCCTGTGGTTAAGACTTGTTTAAAAGTACATTGAACTTAATGGGGGGAAAAAAATTGTAGTAGAAATTCCCTCTCTGCAGCTGACTTAAGTTACCTCTGTGGTGTCCCAGGCATCGGAGATTGACCCGATCCCAAACCAGAAAACCTGACATGATTTACATGGTCTATCCACACGTGACCCCAATCACAAATATTATTCTCAGGTGGTTCCTGATACTGGCCTTATCAGACGGCGTCCAGCCTCCTTTGGACACTATCATTGGGAACTGTAACATGCTGTGCAGTAACCAGACAAGACTCCAGACAATGCCTTTGATATGCTTTAAACATGGTCAGGAGTATCTCAGACAAATCAAAGATGACAACAGTTTGTGTAGGACAGGTACATCAGCAAAGACAGCATGATATGATTACTCTATTTTTCTCTAATATAATTGGCTCTTCATATATACAATTTAGCAATCTCTCTACTCTGTTACAAGCTAAAAGTTAACTTTGAAATTTGATTAGCTTTGAAGTTATAAGGGTTAAATATAATATTTATACAGCAGTCTAGTGCTTGTTCCCTCCATCTACATCAGCTGTTTTACCACACTAGCTTTCACCAAATCTCATCCTTAAAAGCTTAGTTATGAATTTAGTAAGATTGTCAAAGAGGAAAAAGTAAATGACCAACAAATGAATTGTGGTGACTGTAGTTATCAAAGACCCATGAAGTCTCTTGGAGACGCACATAAACACGATCTCCTTTCTCTAGAGTCAACGAGATTGAATTAGCTGTTGATTCATAGCGGTCACCAAGAGGATGATTGAAAGCAATTATCATCTGTTGTTCATTTTTAAACAGTCCTAAATTCAGAAATTTAGATGAGCGGTTATGTCCAGAGAAACTGAAGAAATAGGCTCCTCTTACAGGTGCTGTGAAGATACCTGCAATAGTACAATTAACAAAAAAAATGACACTGTTTATTTTGGCAAAATGAAGTTTTCAGTGTGATATAAAACACTGATACAGGTTCAGTATAAGAACACACCAGTGGTTGGGCTCCTCCTTCATTCACATAGACATTATTGTAAACCACAACACACCACTTGAACACTTGCTGAGCTATATTAAACTACCCACGGCTGCTCACATGACCAGAGCCGGCCATTAATGAGCTGGCGTTCGGACATAAATACGGAAGCTCTGCAACGTAAAGAGCGTAGCAGAATGACAGGGGACAAATTTGTTGAATAAAGTTGTTATTTTTGTTATGTTTTTGCACACAAAAAGTATCCTCGTCACTTAATAAAATTAAGGTTGAATAATTGTAGTCTCGCTGACTATTTTAACCATGTTTTTTCTACTTTTCTAGACCTAGAATTTTGTTGCTTTCAATAGAGAACAAAAAAAAAAAAAAAAAAAACTTGTATTTCATCAAAATATCTTAATTTGTGTTCCGAAAATGGACGAGTGTGGAATGACATGAGTTTTCATTTTTGGGTGAACTAACCCTTTCACCTTTATTTAAAAAGGAGAATCTCTGCATCTGCTCACGTAGCTTCAATAATACAACAGTCAAGTGAACTTTTCAAACAAAAATACTTGTTCTTAACTTTATATGTATAATTGTATTTGCATGTGAAAGTAAATGTGGCGAAAGAGATTATAAATGCTAAACAAAATGCATTGGACTATCTAGACCAGAGCGAGTGAAAGACACACAAATGCTGGTCTGGCGTGGCAGCCTGGTCTCATAGGTATTAATACGCAACTTTCAAAGACACAAAACTTACATTTTTGTACGTTTAGAAAGGTGCTACAATATTGACGTATTTATAGCACTAAAACGTAAAAATACTAAATATTTAGTAATCTTTCATGTCATAAAGATATATGTATAATTTCCCTTTTATCGTTTTGTAGATAAATGTAAGATCCCTAAACCCCATCCCGAACCTAAACATACCTATTTTATACAGAATGTTAAAAGAATAAAACATAACAGATAGAAATTTGTAGGAAAATTGCAATTTTAGTGAAATTATAACATTAAAACGATATTTTGAGCCACTAATCCTACACCTACCCATAACCATAACCACTATACTGTTATAAATAAAAGAATAACAGACAAACAAGCGTAATCACAATAATTTATTTATTGTGAAAATGTCAAAAGTGGTACCAAAAGTAGTTTAAATGATGATGAGTTGCAGTTGCAGTCATCTCTGGTGGTAGTAGTTTGTTATGGGGTATAGAGCAGAATTTAAGTTATTAATCCATAAAAAAAAATGAATCCAGTTTCTCTCCGTGAAGGCGCGCACTCATTTCAAATGTCAAGCCACTGAAACACGGCATGTCGCAATTTGTGACGAAGCAGGTGAGAACCAATGAGCGTTCGACATCAGTGCCGTAAACTATGTCGTAACGCTTCTCGAGGGCTCAACTTTCAAATTTGAATCATAACGAGCGCGGGCTTTGACTGTGACGGTCGCTGCTGCTGAGAATGAAGATGAAGATTGATGGATAAAGGGCTGAATTTTGTTCCTTACAAAGATATGGATTGTAAAGTACAGCAAACAAAAAAAATGGATGTGATTTGTGATTTTGTTTTTTCATGTCATCGCGCCAATCCACTGCGCATTACGTCACATACACAAACAAACCAGATTATCCCATTTATATAACAATTGAATACATACTACAAAACAATAAAAATAAATCTCAACAGTTGTATTGTTAGTCGCTGCATAGGAGAAAACGCCTTCTGTGTCTTACAGCAAACAAACTAAATATTACGAAATGGTTAAACAATTGCAGAAATTTTATTCATTTTAAGGTTTCAAAGTGTAGTCTTGTTTAACATTAAGTAATCCTCCGAAACAAGTTTGCAGCACAAGTCACGAACAGATTATTTCATATGAGTAAACTGCATTCAATAAATTCGACTAAAAACATGTATTGATATGACAATTGAATACAACAGATTTAAAACATTAATGCCACGGTTTTAATATTAATACATGGGAATTCATACACATTCACACTTGGATACGTAAATTATTTACGTTTTAGTGCTATAAACACGTCAATATTGTACATTTTGTGTGTATGAAAAAAAGTAAATTTACGTTTGGTAGAACCACATTTTACGTAAAAATACACACGTATTCTCATGAGATCACGTTAGGCTAGAAGAGACTCAATGCACAGAACAAAGAAAATATACTGTATATCTGACAGACACAGATAATATAAAATAAAACAGACAAAAATAAATATATTCTGTGCATAAAATGTAAGAGAGATAATGTAAATGTTTTAAAGTAACATGTAGACTTTATATCTTTTGACACGTTTATGATTAGTAACATTTAATGATTATGGATGAGTTCAATCCAAACATTATTATATTTGTAGGCCTGATACTGAAGAGCCTGAAGATTTCTGCTGAGAGACTCATCTGAGCTTCTTCCTCCTGTTCCTCCTTTAAATAAAACTAAACCTTCATTTGGCTGAATACTAAAGCAACATTAATCATTCAATATCACATGTTTCTAATACACATGCTGCTTTATTTCATTGTAAAGTCTGAGTCTCTTCCATCTGTATGAAACACATTTACACATTAATCACACATTTATTTCTCCTCATAGACACAGTAGTGAGACTCTTCTGTGGATCACCTGATCATTACTGCTCCTCTCATGATGATTTCAGACTATGATATAAAGCATCCATCAGAGATGTTCGGTGATTGATAATTTACTCTGTAAGGTGGAACAGAAGAGAAAATCAGTGTTCAGTGGAACAAAGTGCAAATTAATTCATATATTTCAATTACTATTTTTTGAGTAAAAAGAATTTACATTAAATCCCTGTTATCTGATTAATTACTGACTTTATATGATCCTGCAGAGATATTTGTGTTTTAAATATAATACATTTAAACTATGAATCACGTTGATATGTTTGTGTGTTTGTGTTGGTGTGACTCCTATTGAGTGACTGTAAAGAAGAAACTAATGAGTGTACGGCGTGTGATGTTTCCCTCGAAACATCCCTCGAGAGACATTTAGAACTGTTTTTGGATCTCGCACATCAGACCACCTTCCCGGACTACTGCCTGTGCACGTTCTTGCACTTTGGACTCAATTCCACCACACGTGCACAGCTGTCCGGGGAGGGTCCTCGAGGGAGCTTCATGTCCTACATGGAGTGGGTGCTGGCGTCATGTGGATCACCTATGACCGTAGGATACGACGACAACGACGCTAGCCCCACTTCCCAGCCAGTGCCCAGCCAGAACCACCCAGACGGCGAGGATATTCGACCTGAGCCCACCGCAGGTAGTACGTCGGAGACCGCCGCGATTGAGCCGCCCACGCCCACAAGAGCGATCGGGGGTCACATCGCCACGGAGCCCGAGCAGCGTGTACCTGACCAGGTGTGTGAGCCGGCCGATTCTGTCATCGCCAAGGGAGTGTTGGTGGACCTCGAGGGTCCGGAAATGAGCCCCGCCCACCCCCCCGCTACTGAGAGTGAGTTTGCTGAGACACTGCTGGACTTAAGGTGTGGAGAGGAAACCTGTCCTTTCCCTATACTGCCTTCACTCCCGCTGGTTCCGTCCAGCCCTGAACCGCCTGTCTCCCCGCTGGTTCCATCCAGCCCTGAACCGCCTGTCTCCCCGCTGGTTCCGTCCAGCCCTGAACCACCTGTCTCCCCGCTGGTCCCGTCCAGCGTTCCTCTCCCACCTTCTCATCTACATTCTTGTGACTCTCCACTGATTTTAGATGTTTTCATGGAACTACAGCCTGTTTCCCAGTCCACAGCCATCTGTGCCACCCAGTCATCTCCGTCTCCCTCCAGTCCCTCGATACCACCTCCTCTCAGTAGCGTGGCACCATCTCGGGCCTGCCGGGATCCACCTCTTCCTGGGCACGAGGAGCCCGAAGCTCTGCCTCCAGCTTCGGATGATCTCGAGCTGCCTCCTCCCATCACTCTGACTCCTGCGCCTGCGCTCCTCCCACCCTCGACCTCTGAGTCGACCATCGGCCTTCCGACCACGCCGGACTCCCTCGGCACGTCGGCTCCACCTGGGTCAGACATCGCTTCGCCTTCGGTGCGGACCTACGGACCATTCGCTGCTCTCTGGCCCTCCACCCCTTCCACTACGGCTTGCTCCGCCCTACCTCAGGCTCCGTCTCCGCCCTCGGTCGCTCCTGCGCGTCTTCAGACCTCCGGATCCCCTCCTCGATCTCAGGAGGTCGTCACTGCGGCTCCGTCGCGGCCGCTTGGATCGTCACCATCTCTCCTCCTCCTCAGCTCGTCAACTACACGGTGGGCTCCATCCTCGCCGTTGTTGACTTCGGTCCTCCCCATGGTGGTCGTCAGCAACTCTCTCCCATGGCTCCTCCCTCCATCAACGCCGCCGTGGGGCACCACCCTGGCTGGTGCCTGGCACAACAACCTGCAGCCCCTGTTCAAGGCCACCTCCCGGACTTCACCACCTCCTGCACCACCCTGGACTCCGTTTCTCCGCCTCCTCCCGGTTAGCCGTCCGCCTCCTGAACCGCCTCCTACATCATCTTCAGCATCTTATCCTCCTCTTCCCCTCTCTCTCTACGGCACGAGGATGCGCCTTTCCGGGAGGGGGCGTAATGTTACAGTCACATGGACTTTCTGTTTGTGTTTTCATCTGTCACATGTTCCTTTGTTCTAGTTTCCCGCCACAATCTGTCACCATGGACACTATCTCATTCATGTCAGCTGTTCCTCGTTTGAGTTCAATCATTTGTGTATTTAAGTTCCTGTTTCTGTTGATCATGTTGTCGGGTATTGTTCGCTTACGTTCATATGTTAGTGTGTGTATCTCCTGTGTTCCTGTATGCTCCTTTGGATTCTCTAGTAAAGTTTGATGCTTGATATTACATTCATCTTCGTGCGTGTGTCTACACACCTAATACTGTAACAAAAACAGAGTCTAATAGGGTTATTTAAAAGAAACTCGAGCGACACTCAGTCCTAAAGCACGTCCTACAGAGCAGAAGGGCAAAAGCTCACTAGATCATGATTTTCAGTATGAATACAGAGTGTGAAATTAAAGCCTCAAGATCTTTCTGGCTTTTAAACAGGAGGAGTGAGAAACATCAGCAGAGAAAACTGGCTTGTGAAACTGCATGTTTGTGAACATCTGGAGACTCATAGACCTGCTGTAGAGATATAGTGAATCTGGGCTTGATGGAAAACAATTTGACTGAAAGATTATCTAGAATTTTTAATAAGAAGTGTGAACAAAAACAAAATTGTGCATGTTAATTGTCAAGGTATACCATACTCCAGAACAGCACATATACTGACCCATGATGTCTACTTGACCTGTAGCTTAAACCACAACTAAACTGTGTTGACGGTTATCATCATCATGAACCCGCAGCATCTGATCTGATCTTGATCATTTTGATGCAACAAATTGTCCAGCTTATTGTAAAACTAAAATAATATATTTGTTATAAATATTTTGCCTGCATATAACTAATTTTGTTAATTATTTCATCCCGTCTCACCTCAGTGTCTTCAGTTGACAGTTTGGATCCTGTAGTAAACCACTGAGCTCCTTCACTCCTGATTGTCCAGGATCATTTCCTGTGAGATCCAGCTCTATCAGGTGTGAAGGGTTTGATCTCAGAGCTGAAGCCAGAGCTTTATAACCTTCTTCTGTTACACTGCAGTTAGAGAGTCTAGAACAGGAATGAAAACATTCAGATGATTAATCTGAAAAATATAAGTCCTTAAAGTGAATTTTATTTCGTTCTTTGTACAAATGTATTGAAAATGAGTTGCGACAACTGAATATGGAGGCAAACAACAGGAGAAAGAATGAAAGATAATCTCTGCATATACTGATGAATTACAGCACAGCCACAGAGGTACATATAAGACATGGATCAGAATAATTTCAGGTATTGCACATCTTTAGCAGACTACCCAAAAATCCACTAGAATGCAGGAAATCACATCTACTTAATCCAAAATTTCCTGGGGTGGACCTTCAGCTATGTCTGCTTCACAGAATGTAACCAATATTGTCCATTTGCAGTAGGCTGCCCCTATCAACGGCTTTGGGCCTCCCCACAAACTACCAGAATGCAGGGCACAACATCAAATTAATTCTAATTCTCTGATATCTGAGCCACCAACTTTTGTGGCTGCGTGCGCTGCATAATTTTGATCACCCCTGACAAAATCTCACTCCAAGGTTTTTTGAAAAGTTGGCAGGTATGGATACATACAGGTACACGATGTCAGTCACCTAACTATCGAGTGTTGCATTGTCTTTTTGCATTATGGAAACTCTTGATCCCAATTGCATATTTCTAAATATAGTAAATTATATAATTACTTAAGATGTTAAATATGTTCTCAGAGCTGTGCACTGTTTGTTTATGGGCAGGTTATGGAGTTAGTCACAGCATCTTTCGGCAATGAGTGAAATGCAAGGCGGCGGTCTGAAGTTAGCAGTTTCCCTGCTGAACTCTAGCCCAGCTCCCGCACGAGATTCAGCACCGCTACCGTGATAACAGAGGCCGGTTGATTACATTTGAATTTCTTTTAACTTTTGATTCTAAAATGTTTGTTAAACAAGTTTAAATGTAAGCATTGTATACATGTTAAGTAAGCAATAAGGTATGAGAGGCTGCGCTGTATCGTGAATAAGTCACAGCTGAAGGGCGTTGTTATAAAGCGGTTACCACACAATACAAATATTAAAGCTAAAAAATATGTATCAATGCAACTTTCATGAAGTAAACTTACAATAAAAGCCTTCCTTCCGCCCGAAAAAATAGTCCCTGGCCGTGAACAGCAACAGAAGTTACATTATTACGCCATCAGATGGCGGCAAAGACTGTCTTTATAAGTGTGTCAGTCAGCAAAGACTTTTATATTGAAAAGACTGAATTGTTGTGAACATGGAACAAATGCTTTGACTAGCACTGTCAGTCATGGGAAAACCCTGTAAATGTTAAAAGGACAAGATAATACATCGGACATTTAAAACGATTTATTATGAACATAGGTTTTATTATGTACATATTATGTATTATGAACATAGTGTTTTTTCAGAGTGTAACTTTGATTTGAGTCAGAATTATGTGGTAATTCTGTATTAATTACTAATGGGTTCCTTAATTCTTTTAGAATACTGTTTCAGGTTCTAAGTAATTACTGCAGAGTTATCTAATAATTCTTTATTAATAACTAATGGGTTCCCTGTATTTTCACATTCCCTCAGTCATTGCCTTACATACTGGAATTTACTCAATGGTAATGTGATATGCTGAGTAAAACAGACACACTTACAGTACTATATATGAAATATAAAAACTAATCTGAGGTAAGTTGACTATGGCAAGGCATTTAGAGTGGGGGTGGGGTTTATTTCTTATAGAACAAACTCACAAAACAGTTATTTACACAGGCAAAAACGTCTATAAAATGTATTGTATTTATTAATATTGCATTTTCATAATACTACTACTGATAACATTAGTAAATAAGAAAGTGACACAACTCAATGTAATTGTGTTTGACTGTTTATTAATAGTTACTTCATAATTATTTTTCTTTAACCTTAATCAGTAGATAATTAATAGTAGTTCTGCAGGAGGTATGACAGAATTCATTAGTTATAGATAGTTGTTACTCAACAAAATCAATTGAAAAGAATTACTTATTAGTTCTTCAGTAATTCCTGCTTAGTGTTTCTGTGATCAAGTGTCATAAATCACGCATTTAGAAGAAATGAGTAAGAGCTACTCCTGGTTGATAGGGACACTGTGGATGAAGCTGCTCAGGGCTCTTATTTTAACCTCCTTTAACTATTTCAGTCTGTCCAAACTTCAAATAGGAGGGCAGTTCTGAATTAAACAATCATAATCACGCACTGTTCACTTTTGGCCAGAGAAGAACTGGCCCCCCGACTGAGCCTGGTTTCTCCCAAGGTTTTTTCCCCCTCCATTTTATCACTTGTTTGTCACCTGTTGGAGTTTGGGTTTCTTTAGCTTGCTTAGTTGGGGACACTTGATATTCAACAATGTTTTTTTTTTTTTTTTTTTAATCTGCCTGCATCAACACCCTTGTATGCAGCAGCTGATAATGTGCCATCCAGGAAGAAGAAAAGTCAAGTTCCTAATTGACAGACTGCTGGGTGGGCTGAAGATGTTGTCTTTCCTATTTGGCGGAATCTAAATGTTATTGATAATTCAAATGTTTGATACCTGATATCAGACCGTGTGCATGTCACGTTGCTAGAATGACACCATGTCTGATACAAGAACTCCAAAACAATCATTACAGTGACAATGCATTAAACACTGATGATCACCTGATCTGCTTGAAAAACAGAACCGAAAATACAGAATGAATAAGTGACGTCTGCCTCAAAAAAGAAAGAAGCTGGATACTCCATGTAGTTTTCCCTACAGCCCTCCCAGCTGTGGGACAAAAAATGTCTTCTCACTGCCATAATTTTTTGCTTCTATAGTGGCATTGGATTGTAATGTCACTTTGTTTCCAAGATCATCAATAATGTCGACAGTCAGGTAAATCTGATACTCTCCCTGGAAAGTAAAATAGCAAAATCTGTTTAACTATAAGATTATAGCTTTTAATCTTAGTATAGTATAATACATACTCAACACATTTCATTTCTGGAGAATCAAATTAAAATAATACATAACATTTAAATCGGAGTGGATAAAGCATAATGTTAATTTCTCACCTCAGGACCATTAAACGTTTTCATGTACACTGGAAAAGTCTCATGAAGTGTTTCTGAAACAGGGAAGCAATCTCACTGATATCCCAGCTGCATCAGCACACTACAAGATACTGCAGTAAACATATTCAAACATGTAGTACCTCCTTTGATGATGTAACATATTTTGAAATCCTCACAAGGAACAGATGGCTGTATGTGGTCCAACCACAGCTGACCTTTGTAGTGAACTCTACCATGAAAACCAACATGACTGATTGTGAACACTGAAAAACAAAACAAAAATGAACTTTTACTGTTGTTAGCTTCACTCAAACCATCCTTGTTCACATAACTTAAAAACTCATGTAACTACATGAACTTAATTTAACTGAGTTGTTTCTACTAAAAATGAGAGTACTTAATGTGTTTGTTCTGTCAACTTAACATTGCTGAGTGAAACGCACTAGGCACTAACTAACTGGGCAGTGGATCTATAGTTCCCTGCATGCTTTGCGACGGACTGCATTAGGAGAGTAAATTTAGGGATTAAAGTGTTATTTTATGTGTTTTTCAGTAAAGGAAAAGTAAACTTTCAGTCATGTTGGACATTTAGAAACGCTTTGAACATCAGTAGAGAAAGGCATATAGTTCACCATAACATATGATATACATAATTCACCCACTATATTGCTAAATGTACCTGATTTTTCATATCAACAGAAAAAATATACTGGTTACAACATGTTTTTCACATAGAGAACAAGGGCGGACTGTCTTTGGTTCACTGCAGTTTTAAGAAGAAAATACTCAGCAATGGTGTTGACTTATGAATGGTTTGTCTCAAAGCATATTAAAAACACCACAAAGACATAAACAACATTAAAAACTTAATTTTCACCACAGCTATTTAATTATAAGGATTTAATTAAACAGGGGGGTTGTTCAATATTATGTAATATAATCAACATAAATCTTTCATAAACTTACTTGGGATTACTGTATAAGTTACAGTGAACAAATTTACTCCTGGAGAGCAGGGGGAAGCAGTCATTGACAGGTAATACAACGGTCCTGATTAAAGAGAGAGCATTGGAAATAATGAAAAGACGTCTCAAATAATGAATGTTGTAATATCTTCTTTTGTGGATTAATAATATGTAGGTTTCCAATTATATTTTTTGTATACACTATGCCATTCATTTAGAGACAGTAAGATTTATTAGAAATCAGATATTATATTATTCAGAAAGGACACATCAAATTAATAAAGTGACATTAATGACATTTAAACACTTCTATTTCTTTCTGTTCATCAAAGAATAGATCATGGTTTCCACAAAAATATTAAGCTGTTTTCAATAATGATAAGACATTTTTTCTTGAGCAGCAAAATCATCATGTTAGAATGATTTCTGAAGGATCATGTGACACTGAAGACTGGAGTAATGATGCTGAAAATTCAGCCTTGATCACAGGAATAAATTACATTCTAAAATGTATTAACATAGAAAACAATTATTTTAAATTCTAATATGTCACAATGTTGTTTTTAGTGTATTTTTGATCAAAACAGTCCTGGTGATCATAAGTGTCTTTAAAGGTTAACATACTGTATATATTGCGTGTGTATATGTGAGTTTTGTGTATGTATTTTATTATTATTTTTTTTTAATATTTGATATTCCACTTACCATCAAAGGTGTACCAGACACTAAGATGTTCTGAGGAACATAATAATCTTCTCTCTGCAATCACAGATGACATACAAGATAAAGCAATAAACCAGAGAAAAGTTGAAGGGCACAAAAGCACCATATCTGTTATCCTTCATGAACAACACCAGTGGCAAAAACTTTATCAGAATGTTTATGTACAAGTTGGGAAGCTGGAATTTAAACAGAACATATTTAAACTAACCATTCTCCAAAATCAGTTCTTGCTTTTAACAATGCTCTTTATTGTTGTAAAACACATTTGGTTTGAAAGTCGCCACGGGTTTTCTGTGCCAGTGGTTATGCGAACAGAGAACTGTTGAAAAAAAAAAAAAAGGAAGTTTAGCCATGAGATGAAATCACAAAACAAGCAGGAACGCAGTGTATCATATGTGCATGACTTTATTTAGTTTTATACATGATTCAGCACCACAAACATGATGACTTACAGTTTCAGCAAATATTTGATGTATTAAAACTGAAAGTAACTCCCAGCTGTCCACATCAGTGTGTGTTTTCATGAGGATGTATGGCAACCACACTGCTGGAACAGTCAAAACGTCTCACCTTTAGGACAGTAAAACATTTATTTATGTCATAGATTATTTTATAGATCAAAAACAAAGAAATAAACAAACGTCAACAATTAGAACAATCTAGCAGAGTATGAGGTGTTTTTACCAGTCTGATCAAAACCAGTTCCCAGGTAGATTAAAATGCCATAAAAACACTATGCATACCAATACTTTAAGATTGCTTTGCTTTAATTAGACCAAATCTAATATGAGAACTCCATATATGAATATGAATTAACCATGGAAATCACTTGATCTTGTCAGAAAACTGGAATCTGGAAACACAGAATCTGCTCCAGTAAAGAAAAAGAAACAGCACACCATAGCTTGTCCTTCATCCCTTCCATCTATTGAAAGCTTTTGTTCATAACATCACGATATTTCACTTGCCCAGTGATATTGAAATGGACTGTTTGGATGTTTTCAAGGTCATCAACAAGTGTCACATTCGCATAAACCTGATATTTGCCCTAGAAGGTAAAACACAGTCATTTTTTAATCTCCATTTGATGATAAAGAAAAAACAAACATTTATTTTAGAATGGGTAAAGTGTTAGTATTGAAAAATGTTTCATATAGTGAAAGGGTGTTATGACATATCATTTTGCACATCTGGATCATAGAAGTCATTTATATAGGAAAAGATAAAGCATTACTGTCGATTGCTCACCTCAGGTGGATAAAATTTTCTCAGATAAACTGGAACTGTGTCATGAAGTGTTTCTAAAACAAGAATGCGTTCTCATTAGTGATCTGTATTAATGCTGAAACACTGTACTGTGAGTGTGAGGGATGTAGTAAACGTCTAATATGTTCACCTCCTTTGATGATGTCACATATTTTAAAATGTTCACAAGTAACATCTGGCTGAACATGATCAAACCACAGCTGACCTTCGTAGTAAACGAGAACATGACACCCCATACGTGTGGTGGTAAACACTGAATGACAAATAAATGATTAATAAATGAAATAAAAAAATCTAATTAATAATAACTATAGTGAAGTTTAATGTAATATTGCATAATGTAATCAATATAGAGCATTCATCGGTAACACTTTAGTATAGGGAACACATATAAACTAGTAACTACGACTTTTCCCTTAATAAACGCCTAATTTACTGCTTATTAATAGTTAGTAAGGTAGTTGTTAAGTTTAGGTATTGGGTAGGATTAAGAATGTAGAATAAGTGCTTAATAAGTACTTACAAATAGCCAATATTCTAGTAATATGCATGCTAATAAGCAACTAGTTAAAAGACCCTAAAATAAAGTGTTACCCATTCATCTTTTATAAACTTACTTGGAATTACTGTATACGTTAAATTGTACAAAGTCATTCCTACAGAGCAGGGGGATACAGTCACTGACAGGTAATACAATGGCCCTGATTTAAGAGAGAGTTGATTGTGTTTAATTACATAACAATGACATCAGACAGAATCATGAAAAGAGATTCAAAGCCCACAAGAAGTGATTCATGAACATCATGTGAAAAATTAACAGTAATTGAAAGACATGTTTCAGGCAAAAAAATCTATTTACAAAAAACATCCATTTATAGTTTTAAATAAGTATCACTTATCTTTTGCTGTTAGCTAAGGTTCTGAGGTAACAGATCAAACTCAATAAATAAGTAAACTTTTGAAAAAAAAAAAAAAATGATCTTACCATTGTAGCTGTACCAAAAGCTAAAACTTTCTGAGGAGCAAAACAAATGTCTCTCTGCTGAGGACATACAAGACAATGCCGCAATATGACAAAGAAAAGCTGAAAGGTACAGAAGCATCATTGCTGTTCTCCTTTAATGAAACAAACCAGTGGTAAAATCTCTCTTTAATGGTTTCATATCATATGTGTATCAGTCTTCAAATCATGATCTAATAACAACAGGACACAACAATGCAATGCATTACTGTAAAACTTCTCTTTTGCATGGAACTGTAAATCAGGTTTTTTTTTCTCTCTCCGAGTACCAGTAATTATGTGAACTAAGAAGTGCTGGTAAACCGAAAGTAGTGAATTCAAAGGGTTTGTGCATTTAAATGGCATTTATTTACAGTTTCACAGATGTTTCAGCCTCACAACATACAGTACTAAAATCATATCATGACTTTCCTCAACTGTCCAAACGAAGACAATTTCTAAATAGTATTAAAAACAAATCAAATAGAAAATATAACATCTCTCCTAAGTCACACACCACAGAAAAGGTTATAAAATAAGAAATAAAATATAATATATTTAACAAGGTTTACTTAAAAAAACATTAACTGTCTTAATACATTTAGTTAATTTAGCTGTCAGGTTCAAAAGTTTGGGGTCAGTAAGACTTTTAAATGTTTTTGAAAGAAATCTCTTAAGCTCACCAAAGCTGCATTTATTTGACCAAAAATATAGTAAAAACGTTTTGGTTTTTAACATAACCTTGGTTCCCTGAGATAGACAGGAACGAGACATTGTACAGTTGATGACACTATGGGGAAAGTCTGGGGAAAGCCTGAATGAATCGCATCTGTGTAACGACTAACTCGCATCTTAGCGTGCCAAAATGGGCGGGCCCATATAAGCTGCCGCTGAGTGCCATTTCATCAGAATCTTTTGACTGAGGAAAGTGGGCTAGCGACTGCTAAAGGTCCTGATATACTCATGGTGAAGTTCTTTTTTGTTCTTTGCCTGGGGGTAAAAATGCAGTTTGAAATTCGTGAGCAGCGGTATTCTGTTATCAAACGTCCAACAGCGCCCACACTGCTGAGAGCAGCGTTTAGATGAATATGTAAACATGTGCTGTGCTTTCACCTCAATAACTAAATAAACACACAACAAAAATGAGAAAACAGCAAGCCTAAGAAAAGCATCTAATCATGGCAACAAGGATCTGTTTGCACCAGCTCTGCAATTCGGTAGTCTAGTAAAGTCAATTCACGTTTATGTATATAGCACTCTATACAATAGACCGCTTAAAAGCACACAGCTTTACAGTATTAAACATGGAAAACAGTGCCTTGTTTCTCCGTAAGTACGACTTCATGTTCTACTATAAAGTGACTCTCCAGTGTGTTCGTGTTTTTACCAGCAAACGTCATATCAGTTTGTTCTTAGATTTCGCTTTAAGTATATCAGGGCCTTAAAGGATTAGTTCAAAATGAAAATTACCCCACCCTCAAACCATCCTAGGAGTATATGACTTTCTTCTTTCAGAAAAATTTATATCAGAGTTATATTAAATAATGTCCTGGCTCTTCCAAGCTTTATAATGGGAGTGAAAAGAGGTTTTGAAACCCAAAAAAGTGCAACTATTGTCGTGGCAAATTCGATGTTTCTGTATCCCTTTAGTTCTGCTCTCAAAGAAAAACTCTCAGAGTCGAAGTTCCAGGTCCCAGGAGTTTAACTTTATTGACAAGCAACAAAGTGAGATGCCAGCTCCACATCTGAATCTCTCTAGCCAGGGCACAGTTTTTATACATTTTTTCTTATCTCTTAAAACACACCAAAGTAGTATAATTGGCTGGTAATATCCAGTTTTCCTATATTCTCACTTGCAGGTGCTCTCCTCCCTTTCTTTCCCATGTACTCCCCAACCTTTCCACCACAGTCATTTCACCAATATAACTGCAGGTGTTGCTAATGTAAGAGATCATTTTCTTAGTAAGGGTGACCAACTTCCAGCTACTGTATCTTTTGACTTAATTTTTCATGGGCCTTCCACCAATTTGATGGTCAACCTTTTTCTGGTGTTGGTTTGATGGGTTGCTAGATCGAAGAGCACCTGGGGTGAATTTCGTTCAGTGCCGAACCAAAAAGGCCCTTCAGGGACACTGGGGAGTCAAGGAAGGCTGTCTTGTCGGCATACTTGAGCTCCTTCAAGTTCAGCCAGATGTGGCCCTCGTTGACCACCAGACAGCAGAGAATCCTCTCACTGTGGGGAGAGTAAGGCCCAAGGTACCAACATGAGCTCGCCCATTTGCTCAGCCCCATGACTGCAGATTTTTCCTCATAGGCTCCTGAAGAGAACGGGGGAGTGCAAGGGACGGGGTCACTTCCTTTAAGGAAAGTAATCCGCGACTGGCCCAGGCAGGCAATGCAGGGGTAGCGGTGCCCTATGCCCTATCTGACATTTTGCATGAAACACAACTGAAATTTGCTCTTTCAATAGCGAGTTAACTCGTCGCATAACTCGCTGGATAGCTGGATAGAGTTCATTTCTTCAGCGCTGCAAAGTCTGCTGCTGGGCTCATCAAACGGTGAGCAGGCAGGTTTCTTCCTCTTAGTCACGAGGAGATGATCTTCAGTCTTCGAGATTCTGATTAATGGCACTCAAAGGTGGCAAATGGGTCCGCCATGAGAAACCGCACTTAAACGCCAATTTTCTGTGTAGTTACACCAACGCTATTCAATCAGACTTCAGTATTTTGGAGAAAGGTACTTTTCCCATAGCTACTGACACAATGTCGAAGGAACCGTTATTGAAAGGGAACTGTAATTCTGTTGCTTCATTTTTGTGGAAACCTTAATTTTTTATAATAATAATAATACATTTTTTATAAAATCTTTGTAACATTATAAATGCTTTATGGTGCATCCTTTCTGAATAAAATTAGGCTATTAATTTCTTAAAAACAAAAAATCATAATCCCCTTTCACACAGAGCATTGATCTTAGAAAATTGCCATAAAATTACCAGAGTTCATTCTGCGTAAATGCAAACACGTCCAGGGATTGATTTTGAGATCGATCCCGAGATGGAGACCTAGTAGCATTGCCGGGATCACTCCCTGTGTGAACAAAAAGCAGGACCAATGCCGTAAGGGGTGTGTTGTAGTGATGATGTTGAAGCTAAGATTGTTCGCCAGCTTAGTGGAACAGTAAAAAAAAAAAAAAAATGTACGATCGTGGTTTCTCGAGAGAGAAATATCAGATAATAAGTAAACTTATTGGGACTCTGCGGAAACATTACATGTCACATCCTGATGGCACATGTCTTTACAGGATCTTTATAGGATGTGTGTGAACGCACAGATTCCGGAAAATCACTGACAGTGTGAATAAAACAAAATCAAATGATTCCGGGACAAGTCATGAGATATTATCCATGGATTTTCCAGAATCTCTGTGTGAAAGGGCTTTATTGACCCCAAACTTTTAAATGGTTGTATAAATTTCTCTTGTCTTTTCTGTCTTATTGTTTAATAGGCTTTTCTTGTTCTACAGCCCTCCTCGAAAAATTGAGACACCTGTTCAATGTCTAACACTCTTACACATTAACCACTGTCGATCACTTGATCTGCTCAGAAAACAAAACAGAAAATACAGAATGGATTATGATTAAAAAAAAAAAAAAAAGAGTAAAAGAAAGAAGCTGGATACTCCATGTAGTTTTCCCTACAGCCTTCGCAGCTGTGGAAAAAAATTGTTCTCACTGCCATAATTTTTTGCTTCTATAGTGGCACTGAATTGTAATGTCACTTCGTTTCCAAGGTCATCAATAATGTTTACAGTCATGTAAATCTGATATTCTCCCTGAAAAGTAAAATAGCAAAATCTGTTTAACTACAAGATTAAAACTTTTAATATTATTCCTTTTTTTTGGAGTGTGTTGCAGCCATCAAAATCAAATTGTGTATTTTTACAAAATACAATTAAGTTGGTGGGTGAAAACATTGGAAATATTTTCTTTGTTCTTTAAGATAATTAACAAATCACAGATTCTTGATTGTATTGCATTTTACAAAATGTCCCAACTTTTCTGGAAATGGGGTTGTGTATAATATACTATATATATTTTAATACATCTAATTTCTGAAGGATCCTATTAAAATAATACAACGCATTTAAATTGGAAAAGATAAGGCATAATGCTGATTTCTCACCTCAGGGCCATAAAACTTTTTCACGTAAAATGGAACCGTCTCATGAAGTGTTTCTGAAACAGGGAAGCAATCTCACTGATATCCCAGCTGCATCAGCACACTACAAGATACTGCAGTAAACATATTCAAACATGTAGTACCTCCTTTGATGATGTAACATATTTTGCAATCCTCACAAGGAACATAAGGCTGTGTGTGCTCCAACCACAGCTGACCTTTGTAGTAAAAACTACAATGAAAACCAACATGACTGATTGTGAACACTGAAAAACAAAACAAGGCCAGGTCATCAGCTCACATCAAGGTTTGTTAAGCTAAATCAATTTAATTATAAAGATTAAATTAAACAGGGGCTGTTCCATATTATATAATATAATCAACATAAATATGTCATAAACTTACTTGGGATTACTGTATAAGTTATAGTGTACAAAGACACTCCTAGAGAGCAGGGGGAAGCAGTCATTGACAGGTAATACAACGGTCCTGATTAAAGAGAGAGCATTGGAAATAATGAAAAGACGTCTCAAATAATGAATGTTGTAATATCTTCTTTTGTTACTAATAAGTGGGTTCCCTATCTGTCAGTCACTACGACGTTATGTCGACTGACAAATGGGTCTCACTTGGGAACCCCAATCACCTCTGAGGTGTGGAAAAATGGCCAATGGAATTTGCAAAGCCACTCATTAGATTTTTGCTTCGGAGCCGAGTGGTTGTTTTGTGAATGAAGCGATCACTCTTGCAGTTCGGCTCTAAAGAAGTTAGCGGAAGTCCTCTTGCTGGTGATTGTATGCAGGGCCGGCGCAAGGTCAACTGCCACTCTAGGCAAAACACTGTCGTGCCGCCCCCACTTCACACTCACAATTAAACACGATCTTTGAGATGCATGTGAAAGACTGGAGGTTTTATATATTGATAAACTTGCAATAAAATAAAAGCATGCACAAGCATGTTTTGGGATTTTTTTTTTTTCATACTGCAACATAAAAAAAAAATTCAGCATGCAACCACTAGCTGCAAATGCAAACTCTGTATTATATTATATAATAAGAATGTTTCCTTGAAGATTTGTGAAAATTCCCGGTGGGCACTGGTAAATTGGGCCGGCAGTAGCCTACCACTTCGACAAAAAGACAGTTTTAGATTGGATGTGCCAAGCACAAGTCTCTAGTTCATTTTCAATGAGAGAGACACGGAAAGCAGCAAATCGGTGGTAGTTCTAGCAGTGGCTTAGTGACGGGAGGACAAGGAGTAGATCTTGATGGTTGCACCTTACTGGCTCATCTGGACCTAGTTATTGGACCTGATGCTCCTCGCGACAACCCCTTCCAGGCGGATTTCCCTGAGGAAGGACCTTCTTTCTCAGGGACATGGAACCATAAGGCACCCGCTTCCAGATCTCTGGAAACTTCACATATGGCTTCTGGATGGGACATGGAGGACTTAAGTGGTCTACCACTCAAGCCAGAGCTCCTTCTACTAGGTGGGCTGGGCGACACCTCCAGGTTGAGCCGGTTTCTTCCTGCCTGTCACGTACAAACAGGTAAGTTAGGTAATGGCTGGCTCGGTGTCTCACTTGCAGCACCATTTTTTTCGAAGAAGCAGATGCGACTTCTGTGGTCTCCATGAGAGTTCCTCAGTTGGAATCGTTCAACAGTCAGACGCGGTAGAGGCATTGATTCCAGGCCCAGTACTTGAGATGCATGCCTGGTTGGTCAGCCCCTGGACTGGGCTAGTTGCCCCGTATGTTGTGATTATATGTGTATTCTTTCACTGTATAGTTTCCCTGTTGGTAAACCCCTGTCTTTCCCTTGGCAAATTCTGCTCTGCCCCCTCTGATTTTTCCATATGCCCCACAGGTCAGTCCATATGTGTATTTTCACATGTTTCTCTCTACGGGTCTCTGTAGCGTCCCTCTTCGCCTGGACTAGGTACGTTTTCCTAGCATTATCACACTGGTCATGGCTGAAAAAATGACTGTCTTCATAGAAAGCCCTGTCTCTTCCACCCCATAGGCATGGAGGACAAAGATTTTGGGCTTACATGGGGTGCTGGGTAGGTTATGACTTAGCGGGAACAGTTGCCAAAAGGGCATGTTACAGCTTGTCAGCATCTGCATCACCAGCACTCATAACACAGTTAAGTGGTTGTGGTACAGTCCATAGGGACCCCATTTGTCAGTTGACATAACATTGTAGTGACTGACAGATAGGGACCTTCTTGGTTATTGTTGTAACCCTTGTTCACTGATTGAGGGAACAGAGACTGAACTACCACAGCCCTGGACTACCCCGCTGAGTGGCTGGGACACCGTCTCGGCTCCAAAGCATAAACCTAATGAGTGGATGTGTGCCACAATCTTATACACCTGTATGTACGGGAGAGTGGCTTGGCATTAGAATTCCACTCGCCAATTTCATTGCCCATTACATTATATTGTTCAAAAGTTTGGGGTCAGTATGATTTTTGATAGTCAAGACATTTATAATGTTACAAAATATTTATATTTCAAATAAATGCTGTTCTTTTACATTTTCTAGACCTCAAATAATCCCCTCAAAAATCTATCAAGGTTTTTACAAAAATATTAAACAGCACAGCTGTTTTTAACATTAAAAATAATAAATGTTTCTTGAGCAGGAAAAAAAAAATTAGAATGATTTCTGAACGATCATGTGATATTGGAGTAATGACTGGAGTAATAATGCTAAAAATGCAGCTTTGCCATCACAGAAAAAAAAAAATTCATTTTAAAATATAATACAACAGAAAACAGATATTTATGCGTCACAATGTTAGTATATATAGTATATATGTTATATGTTTATGTGTGACTGTGTCATTTTTGCGCATGTGTCATTTAAAAAAAAAATTGATATTCCACTTACCATCAAAGGTGTACCAGACACTAAGATGTTCTGAGGAACATAATAATCTTCTCTCTGCAATCACAGATGACATACAAGATAAAGCAATAAACCAGAGAAAAGTTGAAGGGCACAAAAGCACCATATCTGTTATCCTTCATGAACAACACCAGTGGAAAAACTTGGTCAGAATGTTTATGTACAATTTGGGAAGCTGGAATTTAAACAGAACATATTTAAACTAACCATTCTCTAAAATCAGTTCTTGCTTTTAACAATGCTCTTTATTGTTGTAAAACACATTTGGTTTGAAAGTCGCCACGGGTTTTCTGTGCGAGTGGTTATGCGAACAGAGAACTGTTGAAAAAAAAGGAAGTTTAGCCATGAGATGAAATCACAAAACAAGCAGGAATTCAGTGGGAACCGTATGTGCATGACTTTTAGTTTCATACATGTTTCAGCACCACAAACATGATGACTTACAATTTCTGCAAATAATGTATTAAAACAGTCCAATGAAACAACGAAATGGAATGGTCTCCCAGCTGTCCACATCAGTGTGTGTTTTCATTAGGATGTATGGCAACCGCCCTGCTGGAACAGTCAACTTCTCACCTTTAGGAAAATAAAACATTTATTTATGTCAGATTATTTTATAGATCAAAGACATAGAAATCAACAACCATCAACAATTAGAACAATCAGTAACACTTTACAATACTGATCCTTCATTAATGAATGACTTTTTTTTTTACTTTTTTTTTTTTACTCTATTTGATAATTTGTAAGTGTGAACTAGTGAAAACAACTGCCACAGGTAATCAGGCATTATTATTTATTTATTAAAGATTTATTTTTGGCGTTTTATCGTAGATTCAAATCTATAAATCAAAATATGTATTGCATTTATGAAGAAAAGGCTCAGCACCCAAGGCTCTATTGCTATTGCCTCAATGGTGTACAGTGTCTTTGGGTAGGTTGCTATGGCGGATTGGCAGCAACAATCATTTTAGGACTGTTTTTGATTTTTTTTTCTTAGTGACTTAGAAGTCCACTTGACTACTCCTAACGTTTCACAGATTTAGGAGCGCCTAAAGAAGCAGTCAGTATCTTATCATCTTCAGGGACTGTTTTGTTTGATTGCGAAATCTGGTAAGGAATTTACTATGTACTAACAAAAGTGTGTGGATCTGTGTCCCAGGTTTTGACACCTGATGACACACACAATCTGTGCGTTTTCTGTCTGGGTAAAGAGCATGCATGGACGGCGCTTGAGGGCGCTGTTTGTGCAGACTGTGAGCATCTGTTTGTTAGGACGCCCCGCTCTCGTTTGGCCGTCTTCTCGTGGGAAGAACGGCCGACATCTGTGCTGGTGGTTCTGGTCCGGCCTGTGCTGAAGCAGGGCAGCGGCCAGGGCCGGCGCGTGCCTATAGGCAACCTAGGCAGCCGCCTAGGGTGGCAGCACAGTGAGGGCGGCAAAAAGGAGAGGGATTTAGTTTTTAAGTAAATTAATTTTTTTAGACATTCGTTTGGAATTATTTCACTTATATCAAAAAGTTGTCACCCGATTAGTTATTCTAAATCTAAATGATCTTTCCCTCATTCTACCGAGTACCAAACCCCGCCACAACCTAGAGCGCCATATAAAACATTTTTTTTTAAAAACGGCGTTTTGAGCGGTGAGTGGACTATGAGTTTGCAAGCTCGCAAATTCTCTCATAAAAACAAAGACATTTAGACATTACGTAAATAAGAGATTCAATGTGTGGCACCTTCATTTATTATAACAGAACTTTGTAAGATATATCAACTTTTTAGTGATTAGGGAGCACTCTTTGCACGGTTTCTGCCATGCCCTTATACAGTATTTTCTGTTAAAATTAACAGTGGTTTGTGAAGGTAGACGCTTTAATAGCAAATGGTTTATCAGGAGTGTTTATGCTGGGCTGTGCAGGTTGTGCAACGATACGGGAACTGAAACTATTACAAGGAAATTAAAATATGTGTTTTTAAAGGTGAAGCATTTCTTCTTAGCCTTAAGTTCACCCTCCGTCAATGTGTGTGTGAGAGAAAGTGAAGGAGTCACGTAGCTCACCTCTGTGTGCACAATATTTATAAATGCCATATAGGCCTATTTATATAACCTCTATTCATAATGAAGAGCTGTGTACGCGCAAGTGATGGGATTTTGGGTGTGAGAACCACTTGCACACCGTCGCTTCGCCACTATAGAACTACCACCGATTTGCGGCTTTCGTGTGTCTCTCACTGAAAATGAACTATAGAGACTTGTGCTTTGAGTGTCCCGCAAACTGTCTTTGTAGAAGTAGCCTAGGCTACTGCCGGCCCAATTTATCAGCGGCCCACCAGGAATTCTCCTGAATCTTCCAGGAGATATTCTATAATATAGCCTAAGTGTTTGCATTTGTATGGGGAGGAGGCCGCAATCTCTGTGGCCCCACTCTTCTAGAGCTTTTTATTCTTACTTTGTATTAGTCTTTTCCCCTGAACCCCTTGAATTGAGATGCAAGTTTGTGTGAACAGTGTTAGATGGCAGATGTTTCTGTCTTGGTGAAAAGTGCTCGCCCTTGAAATTCACATTTCAGGGTGGTATGAATGAAAAGTAAAGCATTCCCCTGTTTCTCAGGGTTGTTAATGCTCTAGTTCTATTTTGCTCTGCACAATGTGAGCCCTCAACTCTTTGCTGCCATAGGTTAGCACCTGTTTTCTGAATTAGTAGGCTTTGTGTTGGCCTTCAGAGCATGGTGACTAGGTTGTACTCCTCTTGCTATTTAGGGTAAAAACTGTGTTTTTACTGAGTATATGGCCTGCTGGAATGCATAACTCAGGACGAGTTTTGTTTTGAACCTCACTATTTTGTTTGGTTCTCATGACTCCCTTTAGAGTTTGAAGACTGCCACAATTGATGATTGTGATGTTTGAAGTAGTTGGCTTTGTTTGCGCCTCCTTCAAAGCACAATAGCTTGTTGTATTACAAGTTTTGTTGGTAGATGTTTAGTTAGTGTTTTGCTCACTTAGTATACTGGCACTGCCACAGGTTTATGCTCGTGATTATTTGAGGTAGTAGGCCATTTTTGTGGCCTCCTTTAGAGCATGGTAGCATTTTTCTTTGACAAAAAGCATTGCCTGTTGGAATGTGTAGATTTAAGATCAGGTTGAGTTAAGCTAGGGAACCTCACTTGGTAGTGTGGTCTCAGATTACGCTCCCTTAGGCCTTAGACACTGCCACTGGCTGACGCCCGTGTCTTTCTGGAGTAGTAGGCCCTGTTTGGGCCTCTGTCAGAGCACGTTGGTGTAGATGTACTCCTCATGCTTTAAGAGTTTTTTGGGTACATTGCCTGTTGGAATGTGTTGGATAAGAATCAGGCTCTGGTTGAGCTTAATAGTTGACGTCACTGATACTTTGGTTCTAATTATAGCTCCCTTACAGCTTAAAAACTGCCACTAGCTGACGCCACGTGTCTTTCTGAGTCGCAGGCCCGTTTGAGCCTCCTTCAAGAGCATGATGGTGCAGGTTTGTACTCCTCTTGCTTAAAGAGTAAAAATTATTTTACTGAGTACATTGCATGGTGGTATGTTTGGTTTGTTTGACACTGCCACTGGCTGACGCCCGTGTTTTCTTGCGTGATAGGTCCTGTTTGGACCTCTTTCAGAGCATGTCGGCGTAATTGTACTCCTCTTGCTAAGAGTTTTTAGTGTTTCACTAAGTGCATTGCCTGTTGGAATGTGTTGAATAGAATCGAGCTCAGGTTGAGCTGAATGTTTAACCTCACTGGATAGTTTGGTTTTATTATCGCTCCCTTAGAGCTTGCAGACTGCCACTAACTGACGCCACGTGTCTTTCGCAGGCTCCGTTTGGGCCTCCTTTTTGCAACATGGTGGTGTACGTTTGTACTCTTCTTGCTTTAAGAGTAAAAGTTCTTTTACTGAGTACATTACAGGGTGGTATGTTGGTATTCCGCCACTGGCTGACGCCACATGTCTGAGTTGTAGGCCCCATTTGGGCCTCCTTCAAGAACATGATGGTATAAGTAAAAGGGGTTTTACTGAGTTCATTGCCTGGTGGAATGGTGGCTTAGGTTGAGTTAAATTTTTAACCTCACCGGAGGGTTTGGTTATCATGTTTAGCTCCCTAGAGCTTGGAAGACTGCCACAAGCTGATTCTTTCTGGAAGTTGTAGGCCCTTGTTTGGGCCTCCTGCAGAGCGTGATGGCGTATGTTTGTACTCCTGTTGCTTAAAGAGTAAAAAGTGTTTTTACTGAGTACACTGCTTGTCGGATTGTGTTAAGGCTGTCTGTTATATAGGCATTCTACTGTCTTATCTGCTGTTTGACTCGTTCATTCTAACAAATTCCATGTTTGTGGGATCTTGCTTATCAGCAAGTGAGCTGTTCTAGGTTTGTGGCCTTTATTGGCCGCCTTTGAAGCGTTCCCTCACCACTTTTGGTTGTTCTCTGGCAGATTTAGCATGTAGTTCACATGTTGGCCTTTTGCAAGGCTGCTGTGATGTATTTCTACCTTTGTAGAATTTGTCATGTTGCAGGCCCTTTTTCTGGGCCTCCATGATTTGTGCCTACAGTACGGTAAACTGTTAGGTTGAGCCCTGTACTCCCCTCATTGAGGGTTGTCCTGTAATAGTACTTAGCTCCCTAAGCTGGTCTATGGTTGAAGGCCTCTGTGAGGCCTCCCTATTGAAGATCAGCCCCTAGGCTAGTAAATGTACTCCCCTGTGGTGGGTTTCTTTAGAGTGCACAGCCTCCTCAGTGCAAATAATCAAGCGCTGAGTAGATCCTAGGATTGAACAGAGTGTTACTCCCCTCATTTGAGGGTAAGGGCACTAAGCTGAGTCCTGTTCTCCAGGATGCCGGTCTCTACGCTCTGGTCTGAGTTAGTTACAGTCCTATTGCAGTCACTCGTACTGGATATCTTCTCTGAAGAATGTGATTTTGAGACTCTGTGATCAGACAGGTTGTTGGCCAAGACTAGGTGCTTTAACTAACCAGGTCGGCCTCCCTGGTGGCACACAGGGTTACTTTGTTCCCCTGACAAGTGACTGGCTAGGGTTCCTGGCCCCCTGGCCACATTCCCTTAGAGGTACCCTCTTTTCTGCGGGAAAGAAGTTTGGTCCCAGAAGCCTTTGAGCGGCCTTGAGAAGGCCTCTTTTAGGCTTATAGCTTGGGCTGTTGGCCATAGGGAGTGCTGTCACTGACAGCCTATGTTTGACCCGTAGGGAGGGTGGCACTTTTAGTTGAAGCCGCTAGTTCTGACGTTCGTCTAGTCATTTATGGCACGCACTCCCCTCAAGCATGGCGGCGTAGGTATATCGTTCCCCATAGCATTTTCTAACGCAGAGTTGAGTTCCCTTTCGAAAGGGAACATCTCAGGTTACGTATGTAACCATGGTTCCCTGAGAACAGGGAACGAGACTCTGCGTTTCCTAGCCATGGTTACATACGTAACCTGAGACGTTCTCCTCCACTTGATCACCAAAAGCCATGTAGTACTTCTGTACCACAAGGACACAGCCATCACCTACATCACTTTCTAGTGGAGAAACAAACTGTTTTCCGTTGGAGTGATGCCATTATCCCTGATGTAAGCAGGATGTTCACTAGTTTTTATGCCAAGAAACACTTGATGCTGGTCAACCCAATGCTTTTTGCTCTGCACCACGACTACAACCACCTCATGGGTTATGACCGGCCCTTTTACAGATGACTTGAACAAACCACCAGCATTTTAGATATTTAGCGTGTACATTTTGTGTATTAAATTTTGGCAGGAACGATATGTCATCCAGTATATCTGTGATGTAGAAACTTGTATAGAAGTGTAAATATATGGATATTTACCACCTGCACAAACTATCTCAGTTCCCTGCCTGTATCATGATCTTGTGGCCCAACTTCTGTTTTTGTTTTTTTCTTATTCTCACGACCAGAGATATTTATAGGGGGAAAAAACGGACCTATCGAAAAGGGATGTTGTACAGAAACCGAGTTAGTAGTGTGACACTCTATGATAATTTCGGTTAAGAAACAAAAACTGTTGTTAGTTATTTCAGACAGAGAGCCTACTATATCTGCCTACTAGTTTTATTCAGGAAAACATAAGTTATGTTTTTGTACACTTCAGTTTTTATTTTTTATATTATAATAGCTTTGCCTTACTGTATGTCCTCTACCTCTGCAGAAAGAAGATTGCTCTGCTCCTCAGAGCATGTAAGTGTTTGGTACAGCTACGAAGGTGAGTTGAATATTTTTTTCTTAAACAATGCTGTTATACAATGCTAAATGAGTCTGTTTTGTCTATTCGAAGCCTGTGTGTATATATATATATATATATATATATATATATATGACATATTTACTCAATGGCTCCAGTGGTTCAAATCGTTATCAGCAAAAGAGAAGTAAGATAGAAACATTTCCACAGATGTTTACATAAAGTAAAGTTTCAAACAACTAATTTGGACATTTAGATTATCACAAAGGCTGTCTCCTTGGAAAATGTATTATAAAAAAATTTAATAATTCGTAATAAATAATTATTTACTGTATTTTGAAGTGCCCACGATAACAATATCATGTATATTCATTATCCTGATACCGAATATAGGCACGGCTAATCAGAGCCATGTTTTTAGTTATGGTACTACAGTTTTAATGTAGTATTACTACAATATAACTGTAGTAAAACCATTGGTATCAGAACCATGTTTAAAAAACAAAACAAAAAAAACAAACACTTACTACAGTCATGGTTAACTACAGTTTTACTATAGTAAAACCATGGTTAATTTTTGTAAGGGTATGGAGCGCCTATGTTGGCATGTCGCTGTGCCTTCTGCCTTGTTTGTCTCCATAGTAATCCTGATTAGTTCTTGATCGCCAGTATATGGTTGTATCGTGTGCGTTTGTTGTAGCTTCATGTAGAGATGGGAGAATCAAAGCTTTTCAAAGCTTCGGATCACTTGCTTTGCAAATAATTCACTATTTCAAAGCGTTCGAAACGTCACAGGCTGGTGACCACTGCTGGTCAGAACAGTGTAAATACAACAAAAACTCAGTCCAAACGTGCATAAAAACACCCTTTTCAAACCCATTGCAAATGTTTTATTGAAGGTAAAATCTATCAAATGCAAATGCGAGTAGGCTACAGAAAAACCTGAAAAAAATTGCAATTTTTTTTTTTTTTTTTTTTTAATCACTAAACTACTGTCATAAAAAAGTTAGGGTCAGGGTTAGGGTTAGTTTTGAACAAATTTGATTGGTTTGTCGATAGTGAGCGCAAGTGCAGGTGATAAGCGGTTTTATTAAGTGAGTCATTGAGTCGTTCATTCACGATTCGTTCAAACGGCCGATTCATCAAGATGAGACAGATGTTTGTGAATGGGTCATTGAATCTTTGACTCAACCGATTTGTTCAAAACACTATATCATTCAAAACACGATTGAGTGTTGCTGTGAGATGCGCTATGTTGTGATCTTTGTTTGGATTCGTCGGATCTATCTTCGCTGCTAAAATAGACCAAAACAGTCATTATTTCGTCTAAAATGTAAGTGACTTAATATTATTAACTTGTTTGTTGAACTGTCATATCAGTGTCACATTTTCAGTCGCGAGGTGATGGTAAATGAAGTGATGGTCAGTTGTCAGCTCTCTTGGTCGTCAGGTCGTGTGATGTACGTTGCTGAACTGTATTCAAATGTTATAAATATAAAAACACCACATTTTGAAATTTAACTGCAGTATGTCAATTTATTTGGTGGCTCTCAATTGTTAAAAACACCCCTCAAAATATTTGCTACGGATGCGAAAAATGCAGAAAATCGAACCATCCGAATTAATTTTATTTAATTTTAACAGTAATAAAGCATAAATTAATATCAGAGGTCTGGTGCCAATTCCCAATTATAGCAATAGCATAGCAATGATAATAGGCCTACTGATGATAATAATAATAATAACTGCAATGCAATGAACCAGCTTTGGGGGGCCCAGCTTGCAAAAGGTTGAGAACCCCTGATCTAATAAGATTAAATATCAAGTGTCTCTATAATATGTTCTTATGAATTTTGAGGGTTTGTTTTGTTTGTTCCATGGATGGCTCAGAGCTAAACAGGCCAATAATTGACTATTAGCTACTATTATACCTTTTAATAATACTAATATCTATTAAAATGTCTACATAAAACTGCGCAGACATTATGGGTTCACAGAGATCCTCCAGCAGCCACGTTGGGGTCACATTTTTTATTATTGTGTCTTTAACCACTATGTGCTTGCATTAAAATTACTACGTGTGTGTGTGTATATATATATATATATATATATATATATTTTTTTTTTTTTTTTTTTTTTTTTAATTTAAGTAAAATGTAAAAAAACATGTATGTAAACAATAAATGCATTGTATCAAAATATTAATTTAAATGTTAGTACATAATAGTTAAGGACACCAAATATAAAGTGGGACCACACTGAAATATAACCTAGTTTTTCCTCACACCTCATTTATTTACAACTCAAAATTTTTGCGAGCAAATGCAACGTTTTTTGGGGGAACGCAAAATCATTGAAATATAATTTTTTTCTCCCATCACCATGTCCCTTTCGGGGGCTCTGTATTAGAGCATCCTGTGGTGACGTATCTTATTTTATCTTATTTTTGTGATAACCAAAGCTCTCTCTTTATCCAGGGCCGTTGTATTACCTGTCAGTGACCGGTTCCCCCTGCTCTACAAACGTGGCCTGGCACAATATAACTTATACAATAATCCCAAGTAAGTTTATTAAAACTGAATGCTCCTGAATCATTACATTATGTATAAAATCTCTGCGTCATGCAACTTAATGTTTGAGCTTGCTATTAACGCTGTGCAATGCCATTTTTGCAAATTTGCCTTTCTAAATTTGAAATGAACTTTATTGTCATTCAGTGGTCACACTTGCTCGTGTCGGATATCGTGCACGAGTTTACATCAAAGGTCAGCTATTGCTCGAGTACACACAACCACATATTCCTTGTGAGGATATTAAAGCCTGTTACATCATCAAAGGAGGTAATACATGTTAAAATATATGTTTACTGCACTCTACTTCTTTCATAGTAGTGTTGAAGTTGTTGATATTAATTAGAGTGTTTTCTTGTTTCAGAAACACTGCATGAAACCTGTCCATTTTATTTTAAAAGAAAGACTTTTTATACTCTTCAAGTAAGATTTCATGACTAATGTTGTACCCATTCTATGATAGATGAGATTTTATTCCTGTAGCTGAACTGGTATATCGTGGCAACACCAAGGTCATGTGTTAGATTCTCAGTGAACATGTGTATAAACAATGGAAATGCACTGTTGCTTTGGATACAAGCACATGTCAAATGAAAATATGATCCTTTGGAAGCTATGAAACAAGTCTTATTTATTTTCTTTTCCTTCCCAGGGAGAATATCAGATTCACATGGATGTGAACATTGTTGATGATCTTGAAAGAAGGCTGACATTACGTTTCAACATTACTGTACAAATAAAAAGTACTGGTAGTTAGAATGCAATTTTTCAAGGAGGGTTGTAGAACAAGAAAATCCTATTTTCAACATGATAAAAATAATGTTTCTTGAGCAGCAAATCAGCATATCAGAATGATTTCTGAAGGATCATGTGACACTGAAGACTGGAGTAAATTCAGCTTTGATCACAGGAATAAATTACATTCTAAATATTATGTTCACATAGAAAACAGTTTATTAAAATTGTAATAATAGTTCACAAATGACAGTATTTTTATATACTGTATTTTTGATCAAATGCAGCATTTCTTTCAAAAAACATTTAAAAATCTTACTGACCCTTCAGCTTTTTTTTTTGTAATATTGTGGCATTGTCTTGTATGTCCTCAGCAGAGAGACATTTGGTTCAGAAAGTATAGCCTGTACAGCTACGATAGTTTTTTTTAAAAAAATTCATCAGTTTACTTATTCAGATACCTCAGAACATTATAGCAGAAGATAAGAGATACTTAAACTCAGTGGATATTTAGATGCAAGCTGGTTCAGCTCCAACCTTGATCAAATACAAATGAAACAGCTAATTTAGGATCTCAAGTAGTACTTGATAATTATAAACAGGTGCACCTCAGTCGTGGTATTGAAGGTGGATGAGAGCGCTGTTCATTCACTCTCCCAACCTTCAATTCACAAGAAAAAGAATCGAACCGGCGACATTCGGGTTACAAGCCTGACTCTCTAATCATTAGGCCATGACCTCTCCTTGATTAGCTGGTTCAGGTGTGTTTATTTGGGGATGGAGCTAAAATTTGCAGGACAAATTCCTGTCAGAAGTGAGCATCCCTATGCCCTACTCACTCTAAAGGACAGAGCCCTTGAAGTGTGCACTTTTGAGGGAGCAGGGCACTCGTGTGTCATAATGAAGTTGTTAGGAATGCACTTGGCGAAGGGAGCAATGAAAGTAATTTAGTAATTTCCTCCTTAGCTTTACATAAACATGACAAAGCTAGGCAGCCACAACAGGAACATCATATTATTGCTGTTAATATGATATATACAAATAAATGTACATTTATAATGAAGTTTTTAAAGTATGGTTTATATGTGTGTGTTGCTGTTTTCCATTCTGTGTTTTCTGATAAGATCAAGTGATTGCAGTGGCTAATTCATATTCATATTAGGTTTGAACTCATTAAAGCAAAGCTCTCTCAAAATATTATGCATAGTGTTTTTATGGCATTTTAATAGCAGTGAAATTGAACTGGTTTTGATCAGACTTGTAAAAACACCTCATACTCTGCTAGATTGTTCGGTAACACTTTACAATACTGATCCATCATTAATGAATAACTACACAGGAACAAATGAGTAATGCATTATTAACACTCTAGTAACTAACAAGAAACTCTGTTTAATGAATTAGTAAGTAACAGTGCTCAGTTGAAGGTGGTACTTCACTATTAGCTAATCAGTAACTACTGTTTTTTCATTCCTCCCAGAGAACTACTAAGAACTACTATATACAGGTTCATAATTAACATGAATGATGCATAATGTATAATTAATTCTAAAGTGAAGGTCATGGTAACCCACTAGTAATGACTGAAGTATGACCAAATACTTAAGAAGGAATTACTAATTATTTGGATCAGTATTCTAAAGTGAGAAACATGATAACTCTCTAGTAACTACTGAAGTCATTGTGAACTTTTGAGGTTTTTGTACAGTTTTGTACAGTAATTCCTTCTGATGTATTTGGTAACACTTGAGTAATTACTAGTGGGTTACTATGATCTTCACTTTAGAATACTGATCCAAATAATTAGTAGTTCCTTTAGAATTATGTAGTAACTCTTGAGTTATTATTATCCAACACTTTACAAAAACCTCAAAAGTTCACAATGACTTCAGTAGTTACTAGAGAGTTATCATGTTTCTTCACTTTAGAATTAATTATACATTATGCATCATTCATGTTAATTATGAACCTGTATATAGTAGTTCTCTGGGAGGAATGAAAAAACAGTAGTTACTGGTTAGCTAATAGTGAAGTACCACCTTCAACTGAGCACTGTTACTTACTAATTCATTAAACAGAGTTTCTTGTTAGTTACTAGAGTGTTAATAATGCATTACTCATTTGTTCCTGTGTAGTTATTCATTAATGAAGGATCAGTATTCCAAAGTGTTACAGTTAATTATTTTAACAAAATAAGAGAGATCATACAAAATGACAATGCATGATATTTTTTATTTAGTAGGCTACTGTCCTGAATAAGATATTTTACATAAATGATGTTTACATATAGTTCACAAAACAAAGCTTTTTTTTTTTTTGTGATGGTTGTTCATGAATCCCTTGTAGTTTGTCCTGAGCAGTTAAACTGCCCAACGTTCTTCAGGAAAATCCAACAGGTCCTGCAGATTCTCCAGCATCTTTTTGCATATTTGAACCAGCAATGATCCAGGACTTACTACTGGATACTAAATGGATGCAGTAATTAAAGCTGGGGGTTGTCCTGCAAGAGTAAAGCTAGATTTAGGAGGGGAAAAAAAAAAATGTTCATGTGGCTGAGAAGCAAAGATTTTTTAGTTTTTCTGAGGATCAACCAAAAACTGACTTGTTACTTCTGGCCCAAGCTCTGGAAACCAGCACGTCGAAAGATTGTGGCTCACTATGTGAAGTGCATGGATAGACCTCTTTGACAAACGGAGAGAGGACGGGCACTTCACAGACACTTTTTTGGACAAATCCTTGGTCCAGGTGACTTTATCTCATTTATCTCAATTGTGACTTGCTTGCCCATTAACATCTTTTAATTCATACCTAGTCACCAATTTCTGTGGAGGTCTGCAGGCTTAATAAAGCCTACATTTATGTTGGGATACTATATTCAAAATTATTTGGCTAGGCATTAAAAGTAACATTTTATTAGATTTATTTAACTTTAGTACAGGCCTGGTGTTTATGGTCAAAACAAACTAGTTATTATAAATTAAAATGGCTGAGATTAAAAGTGAAATAACAAAGTCCGTCCATCAGGACACTTCCCCAAGTGTCCACCAGATGTCACCTAAAGTCTAACATGGAATAGTAACTTGGTTCACCTAATATTCTTTAAAGTCCTCACTCAATTACTGTATTTTTAATGTTATACGTCATATTTATAATGTATTATGCATACCAAGATATCTTAAAATTCTCTTCATGGCACATTTTCTGTGATTTGAGTACCTGGTTTCCATGATTCAGGCACTTTGTGATTCTCCTGCTAAACACAACAAAGTGAAAGACTATTGCTCCATCTACTGGCTGTCTAATTGTTGAGGGCTTTGTATAGAGTGAAGTCTTATTTAACTGTAAGGCATTTTTACAGAAACCCTGATGTTAAAGATTTAATTAAGGCCATAAAAAGGGCTTATATCAAAGAAACTCTTAAAGACGTAAAGTAATAAAGTCATTAAATGTATCATGCATTTTAAAAACGGAATATCTTCCTTTGTCCTGTGTACAAATATCGAAACATCTTTAAATCAAGATGCATTCACTCGCAAAATGTTTTGAGAAATTAAATGAAAATAAGTGAGTTTACTTAAAACAAGAACAAATATCTGTCAATGAGTTATAAAATGAATTATGATTTTTCTGAGCCTATGAGCAGATATTTGCTCCATTAACAGTGCTTGCATTTTAATGCATTGTATTTTCAGGGCTGAAATTCAATGTCAATTTATTTCAACTGAAAACATTATTAAAAATTCAATAAACCATATTCTTTTAATATTTCCAAAATACCTATTATTCAATAGACAATGTTTGGTCTATTTTATTTCACTTTACACAAATGATGTGGTTCAAATTCAGCAGAATATTTAACATTGCTCAAAGGAGATCTGCAGGAACAGCAGTAGAGTAGCGATGCATAACCTCCATCTGCTGTTTGTCGGTTATGAATATCGTTGGCTCTTATAATAAATAGTTTTGTGATGTTCCTCTCTTGTAAGTTGCTTTGGATAATAGCATCCGCTAAATGGAAAAAGTGTGACAATGTAACAATGAACATCAAATAATAGACTATCAAAATTAAAACACTATTTAATTGGTGAATACAGCTGTAAAGGTCTCAGGACATTTTATTTCGTTTAAAATGAAACACTGTTATATGCTGTGATTTATCAAACATATCGTTCCATCTTAGTAGTCGCATGTTTGTTTTCAAACTGTCTTTTAGCCTGATACTCTATGTAAATGATGTCTGTATTTCTACAAAAGTACTGTGAAGCCTTTTCTGCTGTATACACAATATTACAAGTAAAGCTCTTATTTTCATTGTTAAAGAAAAAAAATCCAATTCTCATGTAAGAGATTCATTTAGCTAATTAAATGCTTACCCATCCAGGCACATCGTCCTATAATGGGAAGACGTGATTATTTTCAGCTGTTACACATCTCTGGAGTCACACTCTTGGAGCTAAATTTGATGAGCGCTGCCTTTATCTGTCTATACAGCTTAAGCAGAGCTGTGGGGATTTAATTATCAGCATGCTTTCCTCAACAAAAATTGCTCAATGACAAAGGTGTCAAAGAGCGTTAAGTGTTTGTTCTAATTAACATTCATAACAGACTAAGGACACTTGAAAGAGCAGTATTAAATAAAAAAATATACAAATTATATTTTAAAAAAAAAGTATTAAGAACCATATATCTCATATTGAATTGAATACAATATACATAATATTAATTAAACATCAACACTGACGCTTTTTATTGCCTTTTTATTGGTTTCTGAGTACAAAATGAAACAATCAAAAATGTCTGGGACATAAAGGCTGCTTGTCCACTTTTTGACCACAAGATGTCATCAGTGTCTTAGAGTGATGAACTACTTCTTGATACAGCTGAGAGGAAACTTTTGACTGGTATTGTAGATTCGCTTCAACTTGCCTAGAGTGGATATTTGTTATCTTGACTGGAAACATGGCTATAAATACACCTGAACTAATTAGTGAATCATTAACATCTGTGATAAATCAAGGGACACCATGGGGCAGGAAACTAAGACTATGTACAAGAATGGACTTCAAAATAAAAGACAAAATCATGAACCATATCAAAATCTAAGAAGATGTGACAGTCGGTGTTTTTAGGGTACAGAGAGAAGTACACTGCTGCAGGGGTCTAAAGAATGCTCTCTGATCACTTGTAGATTTGCAAGTGTTTGATCCTCTAAATTATGCGACAATGATGTAACGCTCCATCTCTGTAGCTCAGCCCGGGCTTCTTTTGCTCTTTGAGAACATGAAACCGCATAGAGACTCCTCAAGGGTTTTCTGTTTGAACTCTGTGTGGAAATATCAGGAGGAAATTTATAGCATGCCCTTGGAACAAATGTATTGGAGTGAAAGCATCTCTGATCATCAAACCATTCTCCAAATTGGACATTCATGTGAGCTAAGTAATCTATTTAAAGAAAGTCGTCATTTATTGCATCAGACAATCAAACTGACGCAAGAAAATTGCTTACGTGGGCATATGGTTTCCTTATTCACTAAAAGGGTTTTCTGTTCAGCAGTGCTTTTTAACTAACACTCCAAGACATCACACACCATGCTTCGTTGAAACCCATAAGCATTTCAGAAACTGAGCAACCAGCAAGTAGGGAGATGCTCAATAAGCAGTGTACTTACTGATCCTGATCATCATCATAAACCCTGATGTTCACTCTGAGAAGAACATTTCACAGTGGTAATTTAGAAGGATGATGGGTTAGCACCGCTTTTACCTGGGGTTATGAAACCATGCTCCAGAGCAAATACATATAGACATTTATTTTTATTTTATTTTTTTCTGTAACAAGTTTATTTTGTTGTTTGACATCTTGAAAAACGTGTGCACCACATGTAAGGAAATTGCTTATGCAGCTGAGCTAGGGAATGAAGACCACTAGGCCCAACTACTGCATAAGATACAGTAAATACTTTACTTTAATGAGACTGACTCTGAAATACCACAAAGAGAATTATTGAATCTAATCTTCTCGTCCAGTGTACACCAGGATCTGACATTAAACACATACAGCCCTACTGTAGCTAGCGAGCAACCAAGTGATGATTATGCACATTCTTTGTGTACCATGAAAAATGTCTCTGTCAAAGAAATGGAAGGTGGATTCAGAATGCCGTATAATTCAAGAGAAAGGTCAGTGGAATACTTCTGAGAAATGAATAAAACATCGATAAAATCAATATTTGTTTAATTTGCTCCCAGCAAGTGTAGGCATGGATATTCACTATGATACATCATGATGTTGGTATTCAGAATGTCTGCTATCTGTT